>CM038703.1:56579756-56847256 GCA_021613375.1 Megaleporinus macrocephalus | reverse complement strand
CAGGGCGAACTCAGACGCTGCGTATATGTGAATGAAGCAGGACTGGAACAGACAGGCCTCGTGACTGCTAGCTGGCGTCTCAGACACTAAATCAACCAGCAGTTTAGGGAAGAGCGCCGTGGTTCCCAGCAGAGCGTTACACAGCAGAGCAGCGATGAAGATGTACATGGGCTCGTGGAGACATTTGTTTGTACATATGATTAAAATAACAACAACATTGCAGCAGATGATCAGCATATAAACAGAGAGGCACACAGTAAAGTAAACATATCTGTATTTCTCCAGCTCCACATGACCCTCCAGATATAAATACGTAACATTTGTGGAATAATCCATGATTTCCTACGACGGGGTCCGGGTGACAGCGAGAGCAGCAGATATGTGGAGATCAGACACCATCAAGTGAAGGTCTCCATCTGCAGAGTGCAAATCAGCCTGGTGCCTTTAATATACGGCGAGTGTTCACCTCAGTGTATTACACACTCACTGACAGGTCTGACCAGGTCCAGCCCCCCAATGCCCCTGTGCATCCTGTCTCCACAAACACCGTCAACAAGACGTAGGAGATGAAAACATCATCACCAGAGAAACACCAGCTCTTCACTAAAGCTCTAAACCAGAACACAGCACTGGAGAACCAGACCACCAACATCAGCACAGCTTTAATACTTAATATACCCCATCCACAACCCACCTAGTACTGTTCTACCACCTCCACTGACCATACAGGAGCTCCACTCACTGTCCACTGTATCAGCTCCACTGACCATACAGGAGCTCCACTCACTGTCCACTGTATCAGCTCCACTGACCATACAGGACCTACACTCACTGTCCACTGTATCAGCTCCACTGACCATACAGGAGCTCCACTCACTGTCCACTGTATCAGCTCCACTGACCATACAGGACCTCCACTCACTGTCCACTGTATCAACTCCACTGACCATACAGGACCTACACTCACTGTCCACTGTATCAGCTCCACTGACCATACAGGACCTACACTCACTGTCCACTGTATCAGCTCCACTGACCATACAGGACCTCCACTCACTGTCCACTGTATCAGCTCCACTGACCATACAGGACCTCCACTCACTGTCCACTGTATCAGCTCCACTGACCATACAGGACCTACACTCACTGTCCACTGTATCAGCTCCACTGACCATACAGGACCTACACTCACTGTCCACTGTATCAGCTCCACTGACCATACAGGACCTCCACTCACTGTCCACTGTATCAGCTCCACTGACCATACAGGACCTACACTCACTGTCCACTGTATCAGCTCCACTGACCATACAGGACCTACACTCACTGTCCACTGTATCAGCTCCACTGACCATACAGGACCTCCACAAAAGAAATAAAAAATATATACAAAATATACAAAGTATAATAATATAAGTTGAAGTAGATAAAAGTATTTTTATAGTTAAAGAATAAAAAATAAAAGTTATGTGTGCTTTTATGTGCAAGTAAACACCCCTAATTAAACAGCAGGGGTGTTAATTAGAGTCAGTACGGTCCAGTTAGAGCAGGGGTGTTTAATTAGAGTCAGTACGGTCCAGTTAAAGCAGTGGTGTTTAATTAGAGTCAGTACGGTCCAGTTAGAGCAGGGGTGTTTAATTAGAGTCAGTACGGTCCAGTTAGAGCAGGGGTGTTTTATTATAGTCTGTATGGTCCAGTTAGAGCAGTGGTGTTAATTAGAGTCAGTACGGTTCAGTTAGAGCAGGGGTATTTAATTAGAGTCAGTAAGGTCTAGTTAGAGCAGGGGTGTTTAATTAGAGTCAGTAAGGTCTAGTTAGAGCAGGGGTGTTTAATTAAAGCATGTACGGTCCAGTTAGAGCAGGGTTGTTTAAATAGAGTCAGTACAGTCCAGTAAGAGCAGGAGTGTTTAATTAGAGTCAGTACGGTCCAGTTAGAGCAGGGGTGTTTAATTAGAGTTCAGTACGGTCCAGTTAGAGCAGGGGTGTTTAATTAGAGTTCAGTACGGTCTAGTTAGAGCAGGGGTGTTTAATTAGAGTGAGTAGGTCCAGTTAGAGCAGGTGTGTTTAATTAGAGTCAGTACGGTCCAGTTAGAGCAGGGGTGTTTAATTAGAGTTCAGTAAGGTCCAGTTAGAGCAGGGGTGTTTAATTAGAGTTCAGTACGGTCCAGTTAGAGCAGGGGTGTTTAATTAGAGTCAGTACGGTCCAGTTAGAGCAGGGGTGTTTAATTAGAGTCAGTACGGTCCAGTTAGAGCAGGGGTGTTTAATTAGAGTTCAGTACGGTCCAGTTAGAGCAGGGGTGTTTAATTAGAGTCAGTACGGTCCAGTTAGAGCAGGGGTGTTTAATTAGAGTTCAGTACGGTCCAGTTAGAGCAGGGGTGTTTAATTAGAGTTCAGTACAGTCCAGTTAGAGCAGGGGTGTTTAATTAGAGTTCAGTACGGTCCAGTTAGAGCAGGGGTGTTTAATTAGAGTCAGTACGGTCCAGTTAGAGCAGGGGTGTTTAATTAGAGTTCAGTACGGTCCAGTTAGAGCAGGGGTGTTTAATTAGAGTGAGTAGGTCCAGTTAGAGCAGGTGTGTTTAATTAGAGTCAGTACGGTCCAGTTAGAGCAGGGGTGTTTAATTAGAGTTCAGTAAGGTCCAGTTAGAGCAGGGGTGTTTAATTAGAGTGAGTAGGTCCAGTTAGAGCAGGTGTGTTTAATTAGAGTCAGTACGGTCCAGTTAGAGCAGGGGTGTTTAATTAGAGTTCAGTAAGGTCCAGTTAGAGCAGGGGTGTTTAATTAGAGTTCAGTAAGGTCCAGTTAGAGCAGGGGTGTTTAATTAGAGTCAGTACGGTCCAGTTAGAGCAGGAGTGTTTAATTAGAGTCAGTATGGTCCAGTTAGAGCAGGGGTGTTTAATTAGAGTCAGTACGGTCCAGTTAGAGCAGGGGTGTTTAATTAGAGTCAGTACGGTCCAGTTAGAGCAGGGGTGTTTAATTAGAGTTCAGTACGGTCCAGTTAGAGCAGGGGTGTTTAATTAGAGTCAGTACGGTCCAGTTAGAGCAGGGGTGTTTAATTAGAGTTCAGTACGGTCCAGTTAGAGCAGGGGTGTTTAATTAGAGTTCAGTACAGTCCAGTTAGAGCAGGGGTGTTTAATTAGAGTTCAGTACGGTCCAGTTAGAGCAGGGGTGTTTAATTAGAGTCAGTACGGTCCAGTTAGAGCAGGGGTGTTTAATTAGAGTTCAGTACGGTCCAGTTAGAGCAGGGGTGTTTAATTAGAGTGAGTAGGTCCAGTTAGAGCAGGTGTGTTTAATTAGAGTCAGTACGGTCCAGTTAGAGCAGGGGTGTTTAATTAGAGTTCAGTAAGGTCCAGTTAGAGCAGGGGTGTTTAATTAGAGTTCAGTAAGGTCCAGTTAGAGCAGGGGTGTTTAATTAGAGTCAGTACGGTCCAGTTAGAGCAGGAGTGTTTAATTAGAGTCAGTACGGTCCAGTTAGAGCAGGGGTGTTTAATTAGAGTTCAGTACGGTCCAGTTAGAGCAGGGGTGTTTAATTAGAGTCAGTACGGTCCAGTTACAGCAGGTGTGTTTAATTAGAGTCAGTACGGTCCAGTTAGAGCAGGGGTGTTTAATTAGAGTTCAGTAAGGTCCAGTTAGAGCAGGGGTGTTTAATTAGAGTTCAGTAAGGTCCAGTTAGAGCAGGGGTGTTTAATTAGAGTCAGTACGGTCCAGTTAGAGCAGGAGTGTTTAATTAGAGTCAGTACGGTCCAGTTAGAGCAGGGGTGTTTAATTAGAGTTCAGTACGGTCCAGTTAGAGCAGGGGTGTTTAATTAGAGTTCAGTACGGTCCAGTTAGAGCAGGGGTGTTTAATTAGAGTTCAGTACGGTCCAGTTAGAGCAGGGGTGTTTAATTAGAGTCAGTACGGTCCAGTTAGAGCAGGAGTGTTTAATTAGAGTCAGTACGGTCCAGTTAGAGCAGGGGTGTTTAATTAGAGTTCAGTACGGTCCAGTTAGAGCAGGGGTGTTTAATTAGAGTTCAGTAAGGTCCAGTTAGAGCAGGGGTGTTTAATTAGAGTTCAGTACGGTCCAGTTAGAGCAGGGGTGTTTAATTAGAGTTCAGTACGGTCCAGTTAGAGCAGGGGTGTTTAATTAGAGTCAGTACGGTCCAGTTAGAGCAGGGGTGTTTAATTAGAGTTCAGTACGGTCCAGTTAGAGCAGGGGTGTTTAATTAGAGTCAGTACGGTCCAGTTAGAGCAGGAGTGTTTAATTAGAGTCAGTACGGTCCAGTTAGAGCAGGGGTGTTTAATTAGAGTTCAGTACGGTCCAGTTAGAGCAGGGGTGTTTAATTAGAGTCAGTACGGTCCAGTTAGAGCAGGGGTGTTTAATTAGAGTTCAGTACGGTCCAGTTAGAGCAGGGGTGTTTAATTAAAGTGAGTAGGTCCAGTTACAGCAGGTGTGTTTAATTAGAGTCAGTACGGTCCAGTTAGAGCAGGGGTGTTTAATTAGAGTTCAGTAAGGTCCAGTTAGAGCAGGGGTGTTTAATTAGAGTTCAGTAAGGTCCAGTTAGAGCAGGGGTGTTTAATTAGAGTCAGTACGGTCCAGTTAGAGCAGGAGTGTTTAATTAGAGTCAGTACGGTCCAGTTAGAGCAGGAGTGTTTAATTAGAGTCAGTACGGTCCAGTTAGAGCAGGGGTGTTTAATTAGAGTTCAGTACGGTCCAGTTAGAGCAGGGGTGTTTAATTAGAGTCAGTACGGTCCAGTTAGAGCAGGGGTGTTTAATTAGAGTTCAGTACGGTCCAGTTAGAGCAGGGGTGTTTAATTAGAGTGAGTAGGTCCAGTTACAGCAGGTGTGTTTAATTAGAGTCAGTACGGTCCAGTTAGAGCAGGGGTGTTTAATTAGAGTTCAGTAAGGTCCAGTTAGAGCAGGGGTGTTTAATTAGAGTTCAGTAAGGTCCAGTTAGAGCAGGGGTGTTTAATTAGAGTCAGTACGGTCCAGTTAGAGCAGGAGTGTTTAATTAGAGTCAGTACGGTCCAGTTAGAGCAGGGGTGTTTAATTAGAGTTCAGTACGGTCCAGTTAGAGCAGGGGTGTTTAATTAGAGTTCAGTAAGGTCCAGTTAGAGCAGGGGTGTTTAATTAGAGTTCAGTACGGTCCAGTTAGAGCAGGGGTGTTTAATTAGAGTTCAGTACGGTCCAGTTAGAGCAGGGGTGTTTAATTAGAGTCAGTAAGGCCCAGTTAGAGCAGGGGTGTTTAATTAGAGTCAGTACGGTCCAGTTAGAGCAGGGGTGTTTAATTAGAGTCAGTACGGTCCAGTTAGAGCAGGGGTGTTTAATTAGAGTCAGTAAGGTCCAGTTAGAGCAGGGGTGTTTAATTAGAGTCAGTACGGTCCAGTTAGAGCAGGGGTGTTTAATTAGAGTTCAGTACGGTCCAGTTAGAGCAGGGGTGTTTAATTAGAGTCAGTACGGTCCAGTTAGAGCAGGGGTGTTTAATTAGAGTTCAGTACGGTCCAGTTAGAGCAGGGGTGTTTAATTAGAGTCAGTACGGTCCAGTTAGAGCAGGGGTGTTTAATTAGAGTTCAGTACGGTCCAGTTAGAGCAGGGGTGTTTAATTAGAGTCAGTACGGTCCAGTTAGAGCAGGGGTGTTTAATTAGAGTCAGTACGGTCCAGTTAGAGCAGGGGTGTTTAATTAGAGTCAGTACGGTCCTGCCACAGGGAGACAGGAACAGACCCTTCAGCCTGAGGGGACAACATTAAAATAAATATCTGTAAATATTTAATAAATAATAAATACTTAAAGACTCAGAAACTACAGGCCATTTCACTGATTCCTCTTTAACTGGAACGTTAGAGTTGACACTTGTAACTGTGCTGCCTACAGTGGCTATTAACGGCCGGTCACTGAAGCCATGGGTGGTACCACTGCAGACCTGGACCCTCACGTTCTAACCTGGTACACATGATTCGGACCACCTTGTTCCTAATCCTAAAAGCAGCTGGTCCTGGGTTCCTCTGGCTGCGGAGTCATATCCATTGTGTTGATTGGGTGACATGGTCAGTAACAACCTGGGGGTCTTGGTGCAGGGCTGCTGTTTAGTTCACCCCATCCACACTTTGGGCATCACGTCCAGGAGTTCCAGTGTCTCTTTATAGTCTTCAGCAGACAGAAGGCCCAGATGCTGCTTGTTCCCCGGTTGTTTTAATGTGTGTTGTGCTGTTATGAGTGGATCAGACTACTGGATAGGGTTACCGCTGCTTTCTGCTCCACCTTCCACTACCATCTGAATCTTGGAAGGTTTCACTGCCATCTCCTCATGGGTGACAGCTCACCACTTACAACTCAATCCCAGCCACACTGAGCTGGTATTCATCCCTGGAATGACAGGTCTCGTTTGAGAACTTCTTGATCATTCCATTTTAAGATGCAAATGACCTTCATGCAATTCTGAAAGACCAGTCATTGTTCTCAGCTCTGGAACATCTCTGCTCTTTCTCTCTTGGGAGGCCACCCAGCTGTCAGTCCTGTCTCCTGTCATCTTACGGCTTGCATCCAGACCACAGCAGTATGGCTCATCTTTACTCTTCCTACGTTCTCTTCAAGATTCAGGTGCAGCTCAACCTGACCTGCCATCTTTCAAGACATACAGAAAAAAGAAAAGAAGTATTAAGACTGTTCTCTGTTCTGGCAGCTACGTGGTGGAGCAGACTCGCAGCTCAGAATGAAGACTTTCTCTCTGGGAGGCCACCCAGCTGTCAGTCCTGTCTCCATTTAAACCAGCACTAATCTAAGTACTTACTGAAATGCTCTGTATTGAGCTTATGATGTGTTTAACTCTGTGTTTGTATTTCTGGAATCAGACCCAACTTTTGTTTCTGGTGTTGTTTGAGCTGAAGAGTAGTTTGGGCTACTTATCCGTACCAGGTTGCCAGTGGGCTTGTTTACTGCCCACTGCCTGCTAATCCGCATTAATACAATGCCTTGTGGTCAAGCCAGAAAAATAGCATCTGATTGGTCAAAAAATCAGGAACTAGGCCTCAGACTGGCAGACAAGTCTGGAACACAGCTTCTGATTGGTCAACAAGACAGAAACTTTGATTGATCGACAAGTCATAAACACAGCTTCTGATTGGCTGACAAGTCAGGAACACAGCTGTCAGAGTGATCAACAAGTCAATAACACAACCTTCGGATTGGTCAACAAGACAGAAACTTTGATTGATTGACAAGTCATAAACACAGCTATCGGACACACAGCCTCCAATTGGTTTACATGCCAGGAATATGGCCTCCGGATTGGCTGATTTGTCAGGAACACAGCATGTGAGTGGTTAACAAGTGGAGAACACAGCCTCAGGAACTCAACCCAAAGAAACAGTCATTCAACATTAAACCTTTTAATTAATTTATTTTATTTTACAAAGCCTCTAAAATAACCAGGAGCTGCAGAACACATGCTGTTATACATACAATAACAATAATAAACAATACTCAGCTTCTTCAGGAGTTTCAGGACCGGGTGGCGAGGACTTGCAGGAAGAGCAAATTCACAACATTTGCCCTCAGACTCAGTAACGCCACAATAATGCTAACAATGCTAGCACTGTTGATTGACCAGGTTCCCATGTGTGTTACTGTGGTCACTTCCTGTTTAACGAAACCTTACCTCTGTACTCTGATAGCTCTGGTGGTGTCACATCCTTACAGCTTAGCATTTATCAAGTAGCAGATCTTTATGATTTAGATGATTGACAGGACGTGTAGCAGTGCGTTACTAGGTTACACATTGAAGCACTTTTCAGAGTGTAAATATTCTGAACGTTTACATTAAACTGCAGCCGCAACATTAATCAGAATAATTAAAAAAATAATAATTAAAAGATATTTTACCCATATCGCTCTGCCCTAGCCATGGAGTTGTTGTCATGGATACGTCACTTTCAATCATTGTGTGGTCAGATAGATACAGACAGTCTTGATCAGATCGGGTTTTTTTTTTTTATTCCATTAACATTTATTTAATCTAACTCTGGTTATCGATAATCATTCCTGGGATATTATGTATTTCAGAGCTTGTCTAAAGGGGAATCCTGTATCAGTGGTTTATGGCTATTTGGGGGGTTGACCGTGTGGTCTGGTCATGCTGTGGTCTGCATCATAACTGCTGAGCTGCTTTTGTGGTTTGGGGAGTTTTGTGTAAATGCAGGAGAAATATTTTCTCAGGTTTGTTTTTGTTTAGTTTTATTATAAAACATTGAATATGAAAGACGCAGAGACTGCATTTAAGAGAACATACTGCTCTTAAAACTAAACCTTAGAGCTCTGTGTTTATTCCTTTTAGTGTGATAATGCTGGCTGCCTTTAACCTGCGTGTACATTTCATGATTACTGGACTAAAAGATAGAGTTACTTAATTAATAAGTCTGATTACATTCACTAAAGGTACATTTGTTTACATTTCCTGTAAAATGATGATTTTACAGCAGCAGTGATATAAGCCTCTGAAGTACACTTACTCGATTAATGCATTACAGAGCGAGTCACTGTTTTAATCACACTTCAGTGTAAAATCAGTAAAATTTAAGTCAGTATTTCTTAAAATAATGACCCATTTGAATCTTTCCAGGTTATAGATTACCATCAGGCTGATAACCGAAACAAGCTAACACAAGTTTGCAGATGCAGAAAGAGGTAAAAAAATTAAATACATCCACTCACGTACAAACACAGAGCACGGCAGACTCTATCCTGACGCTACAGACTAACTACTAGAGTTATGATTTCAGTATGTTTAAAAGCAGAAGATGAATGAAGGTATTAACCTCTGATATATAAAATAGAAAGGATTCTGAAACTATGTATATTTAAAAAGATAGGTGTGTTTTTCTTTTTCCAATCATTCTTCTAATCCTATTCCAAATCTCCTGCAGTTTCAGTCCATATATAATCGGATTGATTAACGGAGGAATGACCAAAATTTCAACTGACATCATCATGGAAACGATATGAGGGACGTTTCCTTCTAATCTGCTGTTGATCACTTCAAAACACGCAGTAACCGTGAGACTGATGAAGATGAACAGGTGAGGGAAGCAGGTCTGCAGAGCTTTTCTTCTGAAATCTTTAGAATTCTTCAAACAGACGTGAAGTATTCTAACATAGGAGAACGCTATGAAGACTGCGGGGGGAAACACAGCAACAATTAAAACAAAGAGTCCGTATGAGTTCCTCGCAGTCGTATCTCCACAGCTTAATTTAAGAAGTGCATTGTTGTTACAGTAAATTCTGTTTAATTTGAATTTGCACAACTTCAGCTGATACGTCATAATCATCCCTATACCGATTTCAAAGGAAGGCAGAAACCAGCAGAAGAATAGGAGTTTCCTAACAGTGGAGATCTTTACAAGAGTCGCGTATCGCAGCGGTTTACATATAGACACATATCTGTCGTACGCCATAGCTGATAATATAGTGAACTCTGAAGCTCCATATGTATAAATAAAAAAAGACTGAAACGTACAGGCTTCATACGAAATAACTTGTGTTTCAGAGAGAAAGTCACTCAGCAGTTTAGGATACAGAGCGGCTGTTCCAACGAGAGCATTACAAAGTAAAGCAGCAATGAATATGTACATGGGCTCATGGAGACGTTTGTTTGTGTAAATAACAGAAATAACAACAACATTACAACAAATAATCAGTATATAAACACTGAGAGTAATTACAAAGTAAACATATCTATATTTCTCCAACTCCACATGACCTTCCAAATATAAATATGTAGCATTAGTTGAGGATTCCATGATTTTCCAATAAGTAATCCTTCAATTTGCAGTATTGTTTACAAAATGATTACAGGTGGTCAATCAGGTGCCATCAAGAAGAAAGTGAAGACGTTGTGTGGACGTACAGTCATGCTGTGATAAGGAAAACAGCTCTGTGTCCATTTTTAAGCATACTGGTGGCATATTCCCAGACTGACGGACAGACTGAGAAGTCCAGCCCACTGCACACGAGCTGGGGTTTAGATTTCCCACTAAACTCACATTCAGATTTATAAAATATAAGATCATCAGCCTACAGTTCCATTTAAGTTCATCATATTTTAATTTAAATGGAACAAAATAAACAAAAACCCAGAAACTGTGATCAACTTCAAACACTGACTAGCTGACTTTTTTATGTCTGATCATTTCAACTTCATTATTGAAGAACTTCCAGGAATATTTGTTTGTTTAGACAAACAAATATTTAGAGATTGTACTAAATAGTAATCTTGGATTATTGGTATTATTTTTAGATCAGCTGTACATGCTGCAGTTAGTGCCTTTCTGATTTTAAATAAAGATTTTGCATTTTGTGCATAATTATAGTCTGATTTATGATTAATGCTTAAACTAATGCATTAGTAGCCTCAGCAGAAACCATCTGGGACAGACCAGGCCTGGTAGATATAATAAGGTAGATATTTACAAAGACAGCATGGTTTTCTGAGCACCACCTGGACAACCAGCAGTTTAATGACCTGCTAGATATTTCATACCACATCAAACTAGACTGGGTCCAGAGCAAGATCAGACATCACCATGGCTAATTTTACTATTAGTTTTAGTGATTGTGGACTGCTGTAGAACCGAAAGATAACAAACTGTCTCTGTCCTGGACCCAGTTTCAGTCTCTGTCTCAGACTGAATTCCTGTCTCTGTTTTAGCCTGTGTCCTAAACCCAGTTTCAGGTTCTTTCCTACACCCAGTAGCACTTTCTGTCCCAGACCCAATTTTAGTCTTTGTTCAACACCCAGTTTCGGTCTCCCTTTCATTTTGAGTCTCAATCCCAAACCCAGTTACAATCTCTTTCCTAGACCCAGCTGCAGTCTCTGTCCAAGACCCAGTTTCTTTCTCTGTTTCAGTTTTAACCTGTATCGCAAAGTCAGCTTCAATCTATGTCCTAGATCCAGTTGGAGCCAGGCTCTGTCGCAGAAGCAGTTTTAGTTTCTGTTCCAGACCCATTTTTGATCTCTGTCCTTGCCAAGTCTCTGTCTTTGTCCCCGACCCATTTTCTGTCTGTTTTAGTTTCAGTATGCCCCCTAAAGTCAGTTTCAGTCTATGTCCTAAACCCAATTGTAGTCTCTGTCAAGTCTCTGTCAAATCAAGATACAGTCTCTGTTCCAGATGGAATTTTGGTCTCAGACCCAGTTTTAGTTCTGTGCCGGACTCAGTTACAGTCTCTATGCCAGACTCTGTTAAACCCAGTTGCAGTTGTTCTCACCAAGCCAATTACAATCCCTGTCCTAGGCCAAGTTACAGTCTCTGTCCCAGACTCAAATTTAGTTCTATCCCTGAGCCAGTTATAGTCTCTGTACTAGACTTAGTTACAGTCTCTGTCTAAATTCCTGTCCCTGTTTCAGTCTGTGTCTCAAAGTCAGTTGCAGTCTCTTACCTAGACCAGTTGAATTGTTTTTCACAGACTTAGTTACAGTCGCTATCCCAAACTTAGTCTCTATCCCAGACCAGTTTTAGTTCTGTCAAAAAGACTTGATAAGTAGGGAGATTTAAAACAGTTTTTAATCTTTGATGAAGTGTACAGATGGAAGGTTAGATATTATAGGACATAAAGAAACAGCCTTTGGCATAGGCCCAGGATTTAAGCATGCAGACCCTCACAGGAGGGGCGAAGTTGGTCCCAACAAGAATTTTTTAAATAAGGTATACCCACCGGAGAACCATTTACCTGGACCTAATAATTTGAAATGAAACACAAGAGATATATTAATGAAAATATCTAAGTACAGTAGTTAGAAATGGTGAAGGTAGAATACAATGTTCACAAGGTTTGAGAAGTGAAGTTAGAGTTTTAACATTGTATTAACTTGTGCAGAGTTTGGGTTTTGCCCACTTGCATCCTTAGCATTTGGGTCTCGTTTGGGTCTTGGCCCACACATGCATCCTTAGCGTGCACTCATGCATCTTGTGTTGTTGGGTCTTGGCCTAAGCATGCATTCATTCACTGGGCCACAGGCCCACCATGCACCATGTTAGCTCAAGTCACGGGCCCACTAAGCTCCGAGTTAACTTGGGCCATGGCGCACCATGCTCTGTGTTGGACTGGGCCACAGGCCCTCCATTTCCCATGTCTTGTTTAGATTAGGACAGTTAACAGTAATGTTGACCAGTAGTTTGAGAAAATAAATGTTATTCCTTTTGAGTTTAGACAGTGGCAGTTGAGCTTCGTAGGACTCGTAAGCTGTAGCCGTCCATCTCCCTAGCAGTTTGATGGACGAGATTTGTAGGCTGGTTTTTGCTGTTGTAGTAGCAGCACCTATTCAAAAGGAGTGTAGAGTGATGGTGAGAGGCTATATTTCTTCACTACAACAGTCAATTTCAACCTGAGCCACTGTTTGGTCATAGAAAAGCCATTTGGTTAGACAAATAGAGGAGAGTAGGAAGGATGAGAAAATTAGCCATAGAAACATAAGGGCAGATAGAGTTGGTTAACTTGGTTAACTGATTTGGAGTGTTTTAGAACGATTCTAAAGAATTGTGGAGAAAAGTCGAACAGTGTGAGTCCTCGTATTGGATCAAGTAATGAATTCCCCAGAGCGCATAAAACTATAGAATGCCAGTCAAGTAGCAGAAAATCCAACAATGCAAAATGAAAAGCAGCTTGAAAGTATTAAAGGGAATCCTATATGTTGCCTGAGACAGACAGTTAATTATACAGAGACTGCTTCTATGACTGAAAGCAGCAATATGACTAATTACTGTAATGCCAGAGAGAGGGCAGTGTAAAGTATGAATCGATATAGTCTCGAAAGCGCCCGTAATGTTTCACTGAGCAAATGCAGCATAAGGTAGAGCCAGTGCAGATCACAGGTTTGAAGCAACAAAAGAGGATAACAAGGAGAAAGAATGACAACACGAAACCCTAGCGAAAGCCCAGTGAGCAAATTGTCTACAGAACGTGAATCAGAGTAAGAAAACAGAAAGCCGGAAAGCATAGGCACGCGAGATAGGAGAGGAGAGATGTCCACTCGAAATTACTCTAGGATCGAAGGCTTTTCCGAGGACAAACAAATTTCTGGTGGGGTCCTTGCAAATGCTACAAACATGCTAAAACTTACAATTAGAAAAGAACAAACAAGGAGACCGTGCTTGTCACGTGGAATGTTTACGAGATCAGCACCATGGACAGCAGACGGGTTCGAGCTTATGTAGGCCTTAGGGCACAGGGCAGAGGAGTGGCCGAACTACAGACAACACGCCCCACAGTGCGATGACAGCCGAAGTGTCCAACAAGTAGTTCCCTGTCTGTAATTGACAAGTGCAGCCTTAAATGAACGAGGCAGATTTAGCCAAAAATTATTTGTGGTATTCGTAAAACAGCATACCTCCGCATCGCTGGCTAAAATCAGCCATCATGGCCAGGAATAAGTCTATTTCCTTCCTACGTTCGAGGTAGACCTGACACAAAGCATCCCTGTACATGCAAGAGCGACTACGAACTCCCAAAAGAGAGATTGCGCTGCAGGTGAGAATTGGCGGTCTCACTGCAATCCACCATTTGACAGTCGACAGCTGGAGAAGGGAGCAGCAGGGACACCAAATGAACATTCTTACCCTGAAGGATGTCAGACCTCAGGCGAGGAGAGACAGTCATTGTAGAAGGAGGAATGAAAGGCCTACTCAGAGCTTGCACAGGCACGGCGGAGGAGAGGCTGAAAGCAGGCAGAGCAGAAACAGCCGAGGGCCAGGGTCGACGAATGCTGGCGGCAAACTTGAACTGGGGTTGGAGCCAGACGACTTTTCGATAGCAGCCAGCCTGGATTTGAGGCTCTTGACAGAGTCAGCCAGACGCTGAACGATCTGAATCAATTGGAGATTCGGGGCAGCAGGATCCACAGAGGCTGGAGGCAGAGAGCTTGGAGGAGCAGGGTGCTTGGATCTCCATGGGCAGGCCGACTTCGCAGAGCGCTTCCTCTCGCCTTTGCAGGCTGAGCAGATGCCGCAGAAGTAGACAGGGCTTGAGAGTCCGAAGGAGGATCAGTAGACCCAGTTTTAGTTTCTGTCCCAAACCCAATTTCAGTGTCTGTGACAGGTCCAGGTTTAGTCTCTGTTTCAGTTTGAGTTTTACAGTCTCTGTCCCAGACCCAATTTCTGTCTCTCTTTCTGCACCAGGTCCAGTTTTAGTCTGTTTCCTGTTTCAGTCTTCATCTCAAACCCAGTTACAGTCTCTGTCCCATTCCCAGTATCAGTGTCTTCTTCAGACAACAGTATGTCTAGCTCCATACTAGGCCACCAGAACAGTCTGCACAAGAAGTCAAGGGTCCTAGTCACCCCTGGGTGCCCTGAAAAGGGCAGGCATGCCCCCAACACCGGACCTTTACATACATCTTTCCAGCGTTACCACCTCCAGGATCGGGCTCCTTCCTCAGAGCCTCTCTGAAGGCGGTCTCCAGCTCCCAACCGAGGGGGCTACAATCTGGGGAGCGGGAATAATGGGCTCCAGGGAAAGGTCAGGCCCAGGAGGTGCCCATTGTTGTGACATGACGAGGCATTCTTGGAGCCTGGCCTATAGGACAAAACAAAGTCAAAAAAAGGGCCCACTGGGCTTGGCAGGGGTGGCAGTCCCTTTGCCTGTTGGATATCGGCCAGGTTCTTGTGGTATGTCCAAAGCACGAATGGGTCTTTTGCCCCTCAAGCCAGTTCTTACATTCCTCCAGGGCAAGCTTTACAGTCCTGTTTCCAATATCATAATTGCATCATGCTGGGGACAGGTGGTGTGAGCAAAACACACATGTGGAGCTTCTCAGCTGGGTACCAGTGAACCTGTAAGGTTTAGGGTCAATGGCCATGGCATCAGTGCAAAAGCATGCAGGGCCCACAGGGGAGCTTTGTCTCCAGGTAGAACCCAGAAGTGGTGGAAGGGACATGCAGGGTCCTCACTGGTAACACTGGCTACATACACTGGATACACAGCTCATAGAAACCTGCCAAAGTGGAGTGCAACTCGCTCTCTACTGCCAGGGTGTGGAACTTGATGGCATAGTCTGCCACTGACCGAGCATCCTGGGAAATGGCCAGGAGGTGGGGTGTGGTGCCTCTTTAAATAGCTCCAGTTCTGCTGGGCCCATGTTGGTCACACCTTTCTGATATCGGGCGACAAACCAAGTGCAAACGGAGAAACAAAATAAAGGGTTTATATAGAAACTGTCATGGCCCAAGCTGCCCTATCAGCCACCAGCAGAGGGCTCAGTCAGCGCAGAGGGAGGCCTGGTAGGAAAAGGAGAAAAAACTCCAGTTCCCAGACTTCTGAGTAGCAATCACGCTGACTGGGCACACCTGTGCTGCTCCTACTTAAGTTAGCCACAAACACCATCTGGCATCGCACCTCTGTAGAGGGGCGTTGGGTAGAGGTGAGTATTCAGGAAAGTCAGTAGAAGAAGGAGAAAGAGCAAAAGAGCAAATCAGTAAAAGAAGTCGTCTGTGGAAAACAGAGAACATATGAAAAAAAAAATAAAAATAAATAAATAAACAAACTACTGGAAATACAGGGAAGACTGTGATCCAAGAAAGAGAAAGAGAAGAAGAGAAAAGTGACAGTTTATGTTTAGAGGGTTTTAGTTTGGGGGTTTATTGTCCTGAGGGTTTATATTTATTTTTTTGTTTAAAAAAATACGCCATACCCTTGCGTTTCCTTTGTTTGTTGTTTTTTCAGTTCTAGCAGTTTGCCTTCAAGCCTCATTCAGAATGGATTGTTTTGGCAATGGAGGTTGCATTCAGTAGCGTGCCTCACATGGTATACATGGTATACAAATGCTAAATAGCTTTTTGTAGCCTGCGTGGTATGAGGGTCTGCCATGGAGTACATGGTCCACATGCAGGCTTTTCAGGACAAGACTGCTTATTCACTGGCCAAGTTCTGGACCTTTAGCAGTATGTTTTTAACCCTGTGCTGGAAGAGAGGGTAAAGCTCAAAATATAGTTATACCAGTCCAATTTCAGAACCTGTGATGCCAAGTAGGTCAAAGGCCACCCAGTAAGTGAGGAGCTCAGTGCAGGTGGGAAGGATTAAGCCATACCAGGTCTTGCCTTGTCACTCAGAGATGGTTAAACACTATAAACACTATATGTGAATAAATGGCTGCACAAATTGAACCAGATATGGAAAAGATTTATAGAGTACATCAAACCAATAAGACCAGATTTCCATTCATCATTACAAGGATAAATAAAAGATTTAATGATGTATTGCTTAAAGTATAGTGTGTATGTAAAACAAAACCTCTGTCCCTAAGAATGTTTTTAACTATTATTTATTTATTATTATTATTACTATTACTCTTGTTGTTATAATAATCATTTATTTTATTCATGTATTTTTATGTTTATGTTCCCAGAATGTTTTCTTATGTTTTCTTTTTTGTCTCAGATGTGTCAAATATGTAAAAAGTGGAAAGCAAGACCTTTCCTTCCCA
Organism: Megaleporinus macrocephalus; assembly: GCA_021613375.1. Lineage (NCBI taxonomy): Eukaryota > Metazoa > Chordata > Actinopteri > Characiformes > Anostomidae > Megaleporinus > Megaleporinus macrocephalus. Next base: position 56,830,819 of record CM038703.1, on the reverse strand, counting down.
AATAAACATAGAATTAAACAAAAGATATCAACACATGAAGGTAACTTTAATGAACCTTGGACGTGAGCCATAACAGGGACATTAATCATTATGTTCTGTCATTTATGCTTTGGTAGATAACTGATGATGGAATTGTGTTGGAGTGAGACCTAATAACTAGTCTACAATAAAACCACAATTATATATGTTAAACATTTAGGAAGGAGAGAGAACTTTATGCTAAACAGGAACTAATTAAAAAAGACATGTGTTTTCTTCTTCCACATCATCTTCCTGATTCTAGTGAAAATCTCTTGCAGTTTTAACCCGTACATAATAGGATTAATAAGAGGAGGAATGAGCAAATTTTCAACAGACACAATCACAGAAATTATAGGAGGCATATTTCCTTCAAATCTGCTGTTAATCACCTCAAAACATGCAGTAACAGTGAAACTGATGAAGATGAACAGGTGAGGGAAGCAGGTCTGCAGAGCTTTTCTTCTGAAATCTTTGGAATTGTTTAAACAGACATGAAGTATTCTAACATACGAGTAGATTATGAAGGTCACTGGTGGAAATACAAGAAGGCATAAACCAAATAAGCCATATGAATTATTCACAGTTACATCTCCACAACTTAATTTAACAATTGAGTAATTATTACAGAAAATTCTTTCTAATTTGAATTTACACAGCTGAAGTCGGTATGTCAGTATAATTGATATTCCCATTTCACAGGAAGGTACAAACCAACAGAAGAATAAGAGTTTTCTAACAGTGGAGATTTTTATAAGAGTTGGATATTGTAATGGTTTACATATAGACACATATCTGTCATACGCCATAGCTGATAACAGAGTAAACTCTGAAGCTCCATATGTATAAATGCAAAAGGATTGAAACAGACAGGCTGAGTAAGAAATAATTGGTGTTTCAGACACAAAGTCATTCAGCAGTTTAGGATAAAGAGCCGTCGATCCAAAGAGAGAATTAAAAAGTAAAGCAGCGATGAATATGTACATCGGCTCATGGAGATGTTTGTTTGTATATATAACATAAATGACAACAGAATTAAAGGAAATAATCAACAGATAGGCTGCGAGAGTAATTATAAAATAAAAATATCTGTACTTATGCAGTTCTATATGTCCCTCCATTAAGAAATACATAACATCAGAAGAATTATCCATGAGTTTTCCTGAAATAACCCATTCACTTCTGTAAGATTTCGTCCTGGTCACAGTAACAGTCATCCATACATCATCAGGTACAAATCACAAGTGAAGAATGTACAGTGCTACTGGCTGTGTGTATTTGTAATACAGACTGTCCCCCAGGACTGTAGGGGTATTGGGAAGGATAGTGATGTTCTCCTTAGAGTGTTAATCAGAACCCAGATTCATCTACACCTACGTTTTTGGTAACACAACTGTACAGTACAGGAACATTTTAAAGAAAGAAATTAAACATCAGAAGATATAAAATAACCACAGATATCCCTGTAATTCCAGGCCCAGTAATTTCACTCTTCCTACCTGTGGCTAATTGTCCAGTTATTCCAGTCCTCCAGCCTGTGCGTAAAGGCCCAGTAATTCCAGTCCTCCTGCTTGTGGCTAATGGCCCAGTAATGCCAGTCCTCCTACCTGTGGCTACAGGCCTAGTAATTCCACTCTTCCTACCTGTGGTTAATGGACCAGTCATTCAGTAATCCTGCCTGTGGCTAGAGGCCCAGTCATTTAGTCCTCCTGCCTGTAGTTAAAAGCCCAGTCATTCAGTAATCCTGCCTGTGGCTACAGGCCTAGTAATTCCACTCTTCCTACCTGTGGTTAATGGACCAGTAATGCCAGGACGCATGCCTGTGGCTAAAGGCCCAGTAATTCCACTCCTCCTGCCTGTAGTTAAAAGCCCAGTCATTCAGTAATCCTGCCTGTGGCTAAAGGTCCAGTTATTTTAGTGTTCCTGCTTGTAGCTAAAGGCCCGGTAGTTCCATTACTCCTTTTTGTGGCTAAAGGCCCAGACATTCAGTACTCCTGCCTGTGGTCAATGGCCCAGTTATTCCACTCCTCCTGCCTCTGGCTAAAGGCCTAGTAACTCCACTCCTCCTGCCTCTGGCTAAAGGCCCAGTCATTCCTCTTGTCCTGCTTGAGAAAAGTCTCAGGTATTGCACTCCTCTTGCCTGTGGCTAAAGGTCCATTTAATTTTAGTCTTCCTGCCTGTGAAAATGCCCAGTCATTCCAGTGCTCCTTCCTAAGGCTAAATGCCTAAATGACTCCAGACCTACTTCCTGTAAAAACGTCCAGTAATTGCAGTCCCCCTGCCTGTGGCTAATGGCCCAGTCATTCCTGTTGTCCTGCTGGTGAAAAGGCACAGGTATTGCAGTCCTCCTTTTTGTGGCTAAAGTCCCAATATTTTTTTTTCAGAATCTGACTTTATTTGCCTAGTAGTCTCACACATACAATGAATTTGTGTTTGGTTACAGAAGCTCATAGTGCACGATAACTGACATTACAGAAGTAACACACCCAACCTACACACACACACACTCCCCCCCCCCACACACACACACACAGACACACTCACTTACACACCCCACAGACACACACACTGTAAACTGAACATGTAAGAGTTGTATGTTAAAAGTAAAGTGCTGAGTACAGCAGTAGGACAGACAGACTGAATTAAATAGATATAAATATGAAGAACAGAAGAGTCACTGGTAGAGACGGTGGTACAGAGTGTTCTGAGACTCTATCAGATAAATAACAGTTCAGTACAGAGAAAGAAGAGTGAGAGAACATCTGGATATGGATGTATGTATGTAGTAGACTGTACAGAGAAAGAAGAGTGAGAGAACATCTGGATATGGATGTATGTATGTAGTAGACTGTACAGAGAAAGAAGAGTGAGAGAACATCTGGATATGGATGTATGTATGTAGTAGACTGTACAGAGAAAGAAGAGTGAGTGAACATCTGGATATGGATGTATGTATGTAGTAGACTGTACAGAGAAAGAAGAGTGAGAGAACATCTGGATATGGATGTATGTATGTAGTAGACTGTACAGAGAAAGAAGAGTGAGAGAACATCTGGATATGGATGTATGTAGTAGACTGTACAGAGAAAGAAGAGTAAGAGAACATCTGGATATGTATGTATGTAGTAGACTGTACAGAGAAAGAAGAGTAAGAGAACATCTGGATATGTATGTATGTAGTAGACTGTACAGAGAAGAAGAGTGAGAGAACATCTGGATATGTATGTATGTAGTAGACTGTACAGAGAAGAAGAGTGAGAGAACATCTGGATATGGATGTATGTATGTAGTAGACTGTACAGAGAAAGAAGAGTGAGAGAACATCTGGATATGGATGTGTGTAGTAGACTGTATCCAGAATGTAGTGTGTGATGTTCAGATGTTCATGAGTGTGATGGCGTGTGGGAAGAAGCTTCTCTGAAGTCTGGAGGTCTTGATCCTCAACTGACTGAAACGCCGACCTGAGGGAAGATACTGGAACAGGTGATGTCCAGGGTGTGATGGATCACGGACGATGTTCTCTGCATGTTCCTGGTTCTGGCCGTGTGCAGGTCCGGTAGGGAGGGTAACTTCACACCGATGGTTCTCTCTGCAGACCTGATGATGCGCTGCAGTCTGTGGGTGTGGTGTTTGGTGGCTGAGCTGCCCCACACTGTGATGGATGCGGTGAGGACAGATTCGATGGTGGTGGTGTAGAACTGCACCATCAGCTCCTTGGGCAGGTTGAACTTCCTCAGCTGACGCAGGAAGTACAGCCTCTGCTGAGCTCTCTTGATGATGGTGCTGATGTTGCAGTCCCATTTCAAGTCCCTGGAGATTATTGTACCCAGGAACTTGTAGGAGTCCACAGCCGTTACAGTGCTGGTGAGGATGGTGAGTGCTGGAAGGGTTGGAGGGCTTCTCCTGAAGTCCACTCTCATCTCCACTGTGTTGTCTGTGTTCAGCTCCAGGTTGTTGTGGTTGCTCCAGAGGACCACATGCTCCACAACCTGTCTGTAGGCAGACTCGTCACTGTCCCGGATGAGACCAATGACTGTCAAATCATCTGCAAACTTCAGGATTTTGACTGAGGGGTCTGTGGAGGTACACTCATTTGTGTAGAGTGAGAAGAGCAGCGGGGAGAGAACACAGCCTTGTGGAGCACCTGTGCTGATGGTCCTGGTTCCTGAGGTGATCTTTCCCAGCCTCACCTGCTGCTCTCTGCCAGTGAGGAAGTTTGTGATTCACTGTTTGTGATTGCAGTCCTCCTGCCTGTGGCTAAAGGACCAGTCATTCCTGTAATCCTGCAGGTGAAAAGGCCCAGGTATTGCTCTTGCCTGTGGCTAAATGTCCATTAATTTTAGTCTTCCTGCCTGTGAAAATGTCCAGTCATTCCAGTGCTCCTTCCTAAGGCTAAATGCTTGGTAATTCCCGACCTACTTCCTGTAAAAACGTCCAGCCCTTTTTATTTTTCCTGCCTGTGGCTAAAGGCCCTGTGATTCCCGTCCTCATTTCTGTGGTTGGATGGGATGGATTTGAATAAACCCTCACACACATACCCTATACTTACACATACACTTCTTTTGATGCTCTTCTTGTATGTCTGAAACATGGCTGCTGTCACTGTTTACTTCTACCAAGTACTACCTCAGTAACTGCTGTGTGTATGTTATCCAACTGCATATACTCACAAATCACAGTACGTTAAATCTCTCTGCACTTTATTCTCTACCTCATGTTCAGAAATGAGTGTTGAGCTGCACTGTCCTGTCTGTTTACTGTCCTGTCTGTTTACTGTCCTGTCTGTTTACTGTCCTGTCTGTTTACTGTGTGTATTGTCTGTTAATTTAATGTATTTAATGTTTCTAGTTAAATCTGTGGCTGCACGCTTGCACTTTGTACCCTTTGTTCTATATTGCAGCATGTTGTTCCTGGAGGAACGAAATTTCACTCCACTGTCTTTTTGTAAGTAGATGGAATGCCAATAGAAGCCTCTTGGCTTGACTTGACTTGACTTGTTCTTCATGTAATTTTTTTCCTGTAATTTGACCAATGCACTGATCCCTGATTGCTTCCATTACAAGGGCAGTCAACCCACAAGTCTCATTTATAACAGAAGTATTTTCTAAGGAGGTTTGGCTTGCATTCAGGAAGGCCACCATTAGGCCACAGCAGGTGCCACAGCAATTAGCAGTTCTTAAGAAAGCATCATTTATCTAGTGCTGGGTTCCACAGTGCCTTCTAATGCCTCTGAGCACAGCAATGACCCATAAGCAAGTCACACTGCACTAACCTCAACCAATTCCTTTATTACTCCTACCTGAGGCTGAGGGCCCAACTCTTTCTATCCTCCTGCCTGTCACTAAGGCCTCACCACTCCTTCATAACCAGTTATTCTAGTCTTCCTATGGTTCTTCGTGTGGATGACTATGTTACAGTATAAGTGTAGTAGATGTGATGTATGAATCTGTATGTTTCTGTCAAATTCTGTGGAACTGCTGTTATGTTTAAAACTTCTAGTATCACCTGATCTGTAACATATAGCTACTGTATACATGCTCCTTGGGTGTGCAAACATATTTGGCCAATAAAGCCTGATTAAACTCATTTTCCACACACACATTTAAAGGAGCTTTTCCTATTTTAATCACAAAACAGTGACAAATATATTTTCAGGTTTGGTGTTGGAGTGGGATCATATCTAAGGAGCTAGTTTACAGTACACACCCCAACCAAATACTGTATTTCCTTTTTTTCTTGCATGGCCATGCACCCTTGTGGTTGGGTTAAGTCAGCTCACCCTACTGTCTCAACATAAACATAATCATATTACTGTATCACAGTTCAGTGATACAGTGATTTCACACACTTAATTTAAACTCTTTTTCATTGCGTAATAAAAACAACCTCTGCCAACATTTTAATATATGCACTGTATATATTCAATTAGTTTGAATGGCTTCATACTGTAGAATATAATGGCAATAGAAAAGCACGAAGAAGGAAAATAATCTTGAAAATGTTTAAAGGAGAACATTCTAAAAGACATAACACATCATTTTCGTTTCAACATTTTCTGGAGTCTGGTGAAAATCTCTTGCAGTTTTAAACCATACATAATGGGATTAATTAAAGGAGGAATTACCATATTTTCAATAGACACTAACACAGAAAGAATAAGAGGTACATTTCCTTCCAGTCTGGAATTAATCACTTCAAAGCAGGAATTAACGGAAAAACTGATACAAACAATAAGGTGAGGGAAGCAGGTCTGTAGAGCTTTTCTTCTGAAATCTTTAGAGTTCTTTAAGCAGACATCAATTATTCTAACATATGAGTAGAATATGAAGGTCACAGGTGGAAATACAGCAATAATTAAACCAAACAGTCCATAAGAATTACTAACAGTTGTGTCTCCACAGCTTAATTTAGCGATTGAGTAATCATTACAGTAAATTCTGCTTAAATTAAATCTACACAGCTTAAGTTGGTTAATTAGTATTATTGATATTCCAACATCACAGGCAGCATAAAACCAACAGAGAAATAAAATCTTTTTAACAGTGGAGATTTTTATAAGTGTTGGATATTGTAATGGTTTACATATAGACACATATCTGTCATACGCCATAGCTGATAATAGAGTAAACTCAGAAGCTCCATATGTGTAAATACAAAAGGCCTGAAACAGACATGCTGAGTAAGAAGTGACTGGTCTTACAGACAGAAAATCAATCAGCAGTTTAGGATAAAGAGCTGTTGTTCCAATAAGAGAATTGAAAAGTAAAGCAGCGATGAACATGTACATTGGCTCATGGAGACATCTGTTTGTGTATATAATAAAAATTACAACCACATTAAAGCAAATAATCAACAGATAGACTGCAAGAGATATTATAAAATAAAAATATCTGTACTTATGCAGTTCTATATGTCCCTCCATTAAGAAGTACATAACTTCAGAAGAATTATCCATGAGTTTACCTGAAGTGACACATTTAGTTTGTGAGTATAATCTGGTGTTGGTTACATTTCAGTCGGGCATCATCTGCTAGAAAGGACTGATGAACTGTTGCCTTACAGTCATGCTATGGTAAAGAAAGTGAATTTGTGTGTATTTATACTTTTTCAATTCGTGACATCTCATTGACTAGTCCCCAGCTCTGCCCACCCTTGTTCCCATTGCAACAGTCAAACAAAACATTCTCTTTGAAAACAATAATCAGACAAATAGAATATTTTTTTTGTCTCTGTCTAATATCAGTTGCTGTTTTTATTCTATTTCTGTTAATGTATCTTTGACCCCAGTTCTGTTCTGATAACTAATATAATACTTTTTCTATCTATGAACAGATTGTTCCTGTCCCTGATGTGGGGTCTGTTATTGTCCCTGCTTTTTTCTGTCACGGGTTCCAGTTTAGGCTCCATTTCTCTTTTTTGGATCACAGTACTGTTTCTGTTTTTGAATTTGCTGTTCCTGATTTAGTTCCTATGATTTTCCTTGCTTGAGGTCTGGTAATAAGCCAGGGCTTAGAAATGAACTGATTGCTAATCACTACATTGCTGAGCAACTTGCTTGAAGTAGACATTTTGAAAGGGACTAAAAAAATCTTCTGTACCTGGTTCGTCAACTTCCAGAGGGCCCCCAGGAGGTGCTCATCCTCCCCAGGTCATGCAATGACGTGGTCATACACCTGACTCACCACCACCCGCTGTGAGGGCGGCCTATGAAAACAGCCTGGCCCGCATCAAGCCCCACTTATACTGACTTTCCATCCATGCAGAGGTCAAAAACTTCTGTCAGTGCTGTGCAAGGTGCCAACTAACTTCGCCCAAGAAGCCTCCACCAGTGCCCCAACATCATCATCCACTCGGACATGTGGTCAACCACCTGAGGATCACATACTTGGATCACCACCTTACTTCGGTGGAGGGGTTTGTGTGCTTGTGTGATCTCAGAAGCAATGTTGTCGAGGGCAACAGCCCCTGGTAGGCTCTCCCATGGCAAACTGGTCCTGGGTGATGGGACAGACAAAGAGTGATCCAAATAAACCCCCATGATGACCTCTGTAAGGACTCAGCATCCCTCGCCTGGACTAGGGTTACTGGGACCCCACCCTGGAGCCAGGCCTGGGGGAGGGGCTCTTGGTGATCCAGGCTTTCACCCATGGGGCCTGGCTGGACTTAGCCCAAAGGAGATATATAGGTCCACCCTCCCATGGGCCCACCACCTGTAGGAGGGGGAATGGGGGTCTGGTGCTATGTGGATCGGGTGGCAGTTGAAGGCGAAGGCCTAGGCGCTCTGATCCTTGGTTACTGAAACTGGCTCTGGGTACATCGAATGTAACCTCTCTGGTGGGAAAGGAGCCTGAGCTGCTGTGTGAGGTTGAGAGGTACCAGCTAGATATAGTTGGGCTCACCTCAACACACAGTGTGGGCTCTGGAACCAATATCCTTGAGATGGGGGTGGACTTTGTTTCACTCTGGAGTTGCACAGGGTGAGAGGCGTCGGCAGGAGTGGGCTTGTTGGTAGCCCCCTGGCTGGACGCCTGTATATTGGGGTTCTCCCCAGTGGATGAGAGGGTACTTTCCCTGTCCCCTCAGGTTGGGTAATGGGCTCTGACTGTTGTCTGCGCTTATGCGGCGAACAGCAGCACGGAGTACCCGGCCTTCTTAGAGTCCTTAGAGGGAGTGCTGAAAAGTGCCCCTATTGAGGACTCCTTTTTTCTACTGGGGGACTTCAATGCTCACGTGGGCAATGACAGTGAAACTTGGAGGAGAGTGATTGGGAGGAACGGCCTCTCTGATAGTTTGTCCATAACGAACACCATGTTCAAGCACAAGGGGGTTCATAAGTGCACTTGGCACTAGGACTGTGAGGCTGGGGACATTGAGTTTAAATGGGCTATGTTCCGCACCTCCACTGTCGAGGCGGTGGACCGAAGCTGTGGCCGCAAGGTTGTCGGTGCCTGTCGTGGTGGCAACCCCCGAACCTGGTGGTGGACCTTGTCCTTGTATTGGTCCCCACAACCACTTGTAAGTTCCTGGCTACTTGGTACTTGTCACCCCTGGTCAGACCCAGGATGTCCAACACGACATCCGGACACCTGTGGGGGTGACAGTTGAGGCCTGAGGCAGTTATAGAGGAGATTGAGTGTATCCAATCCGGACAGTTCGTGGAGGTTTTGCAACGACTTCAGAAAACTGAATGAGGTCTTACAGTTCGACTCTTACACTCTTCCCCGGGTGGACGTCCTGATTGATCGTATAGGTAAGGCCTGGTTCATTTCCACCTTGGACCTTACCAATGGATACTGGCAGGTGGTTCTTACTCCGGAGGCCCGCCCAAAGATGGCCTTCGCCACCCCTGCAGGCCACTGGCATTACTAGGGTCTCCCATTCGGCCTGCATTAGGCTGCAGTCCCCTTTCAGCATCTCATGGATGTGGTCCTATGGCCACTTCAGACCTTCACAGTGGCCTACCTGGACAACGTCATCGTCCACTGGGAGATGTGGTCCGAACATGTCGACTACCTGAGGAGGCTATTGAGTCGCCTCTGCGAGGCTGGACTCACCCCTAACCCTGGAAAGTGCCACCTGGGGCTTACCGAGGCCCACTACCTCAGTTATCGGATTGGGCGAGGACTTCAGGTGAGGCCCAGTGAAAAAAACAGGTACGTGCCTTTTTGGTGTTGGCCGGCTCCTATCAGCAGTTTGTACCTAACTTCTGCTCCATTGCCTCCCCTCTTTCTGACCTTACTAGGAAGGACCAGCTGGAGACCCTCAAGGCAGAGGTCATCTTTGAGCTCCTGAAGGCCTGCCTGACTTCCGAATCCGTCCTAAGGAGCCCGGACTTCGACCGATCATTCCAGATACACATGGACGCTTCAGAGCAGGGGCTCGGAAAAGTCCTAGTGCAGGATTTTGATGGGGAGGAGCATCCCATGTTCCTCTACAGGCGGTAGAGAAAATCAAGTTCTACTTCATGGGTAGACTTTATCCTGGTCACGGCCCATGCCCACCTACAGTGGCTGGCCTGGGCTAAGGACTCCAGCCCTCGGGTCACCCATTGGTTCCTCTCCCTACAGGACTTACTGTTCCAGGTACAGCATGTGCACGGAAACGCGAATGCCCTCTTCTGCTTGCTGGCCTGCTGGGCATCTGGGGGGCCCTCTTTCTGGCGTGTTTCTTAGGGGGACGTAGTCTCTACTTTCCCAGACTAAAGCAGCAGAGTTAAAAGCCACCAGGGAACCTCAGTCAAACAAACTCCTCACCAAGACTGATTTCACCAAGGTGATTTCTCCTCTGGTCTCTCCCCTGCTGTTGCTCTCTCCATGCAGCAGACTGAGCAGACGCTGGGGCCGAAGATCATGGAGTGCAGGCCCTGCCTGACATAAAGGGGTAATAAATGCAATCTTTTAATTATTACCCTGCTTTATATGAACAAAGTTATAGGCACTGCACAAGTCCAGCTTGGATAATATGAATGCTGGCTGCAGTATCTTGAAGGCAGTTGGCATAGGGGGCAGAGGACATCAGTCCTTTTCTGTGATAGCACTGAGACCACAGTAATGAACATGGAGCAGAGGCCGCATCCTTTCGAACCTACCCCTAGCGGGTGTGGTGGTTGGTAGAAGGTTGGTAGCACAGACATAAACCCTATAAGGGGGTAAAACCTGGGCCTTTTTGTGTAAAACTTTGTAGCCCCTGTCCTCCTCCCTGTAACCGATGGCTTATTAGCTCCTGTCCCCCAGCCTGCAGCTGAAAGGCCCAGTGGCTTCTGTCTTCCTAAATGCCTTGAGCCTTGTGTAGTGCTGGCTCCTCATCTTGTTCCAGCCCTGGCCAACTGTCTTCTGGCCAGCATTTAGGCACAGACTTTAGTGAATTAGTGAATATTTCTCACAAATCATGTAGATTTTCAATTTATTATTTGGAGAAGTACACAGGAAAAACACACACGCAGCAGTGCACGGTTTAAATCAGCAAGTCTATAAAATTTCAGTACTTATTATTTTATTGTTTTATCTGCAGCAGTTTCCTGGAAAGATCAGAATCGGTCATGTAACATCCGCATCATCAAATATCCACTTCAGCAGATTCTACAGCAGCAGATTAATTTGATCTAATCTGATCTAGGAGTATATATTTATTCTTGTTTTTAACTCCATACATTTCTACAATTTGACTAAATAGTAATAATTTTTTGACTAGAGTTTAAAACTGAGGTGAGCTAACATTAACTAAAGTGAAAAGAGTGTGGGGTCTCGGGAACAGTCCTGTTAATTTTGTTCATGGTTTCTTTCTTCAGTAGTTAAGCCAGTGATAGCACAAAATCTTAATATGTATGAATTTATTATTAGTGACTCTGTAATCTGCTGATATCAATGAGAGCTGATCAGGAAGCAGCTATATGTCAAGATCATAAAAGCATGACTCACTGGAATGAAACCTTATGATCCAGTACAGCCAGGCCAGTTTTCAGAATGTCCTCTGTATATAATGACTGTTGATGAGGGTTCAGCTCATCAGATTTATCTGTGGATTTTAATTATTTTAATATGTTATTGTTCACATTATTGATGTTTTTATCTACATTGTTTTTATATCTTGTATGAAATTAATAATTCCACAGTGATTACTTAAGCTAGTCTCAATGTGATAAACTGTACATTACTTGTTCCTGAGGAGAAAATATCACCCTTTCACAGCGTGTATATATATTTAAACTCAAATTTAAATTTACAAATTGCTGAAGGAATGCAACAGAAGCAGAAAGTAATCAGATTACGTTACTTTAATATGGAGTATATTTTAATGATAAATGTGACAATTTAAGGCCAGTGCACAGGAAGGTCGTTTTAAAGCAGTTCATGGTAAGCAGGCACAGAAACTTAAGTAAACAAGACAATTCTTAAAGAAGCATGTCACCAGAGGTTTCTCAATAAACTTCCAAACAGCCCTAAACATGGGTGAGGTGCTTGTGTGAGCTAAAGATCAGTGGGCCGGCAACAATGAGTGCTGGAGTTAAAAAAAAAGGTTGTTGATTCATGTTTGTAACAATGACTTGACAAGGAACATAAATGTACATATGACTGAAAGAAATGTCCAGCATTTACATCATGACAGTTATAGTCTCAGGTTTAGTGTTGGAGTGGGATCATATCTAAGGAAGTAGTTTACAGTAAACACTCAAAACCTAATACTGTATGCCTTTCATTTGCATGGCCGTGCACCCTTGGGTTTGGGTTAAGCCAGCTCACCTGACTGTCCTGGCAGAAACATGATTATATTAATTTATCACAGTTCAGTTTACAGAGTAAATTGTAAATTGTTTTTGGCATGATTATTTTACAGCTTAATTTTTTTAGTAAAGTAAAAAAATGTTATCAATACAGTCTTCTTGGTCACTGTGCTTATTCTGGTAGATTTTTAACTTTTTTACGGAAACAGATAAAATACAGAGATATATGTTTTAATCATAATTAAGCAGAATAAAAAGAAGTTTAAAAAGACATGTGTATCTTCCTTTTCCACATCAACTTTTTGATTCTACTGAAAATCTCTTGCAACTTTAAACCGTACATAATCGGATTAATAAGAGGCGTAATGACCATATTTTCAATAGACATTATCTCTGAAACAATAGGAGGTATATTTCCACCAAATCTGGTGTTAATCACCTCAAAGCAGCAAAAAGCTGAGAAAATGGTGAAAATGAAGAGGTGAGGGAAACAGGTCTGAAAAGCTTTTCTTCTAAAATCCTTTGAATTCTTTAAACAGACATCAAGTATTCTAACATATGAATAGATTACAAAGATCACAGGTGGAAATGCAGCAATAGTTAAAACAAACAATCCATATGAATAGTTAACAGTTGTGTCTCCACAGCTTAATTTAGCGATTGCATATTCATTACAGTAAATTCTGTCTAAATTAAATCTGCACAGCTTAACTTGGTAAGTCAGTATTATTAATATCCCAATATTAGTGGCAGAAAAAAACCAACAGAATAATAAGAGTTTTCTAACAGTGGAGATGTTTATAAGAGTTGGATATAGTAATGGTTTACATATAGACACATATCTGTCATACGCCATAGCTGATAACAGTGCAAACTCTGCAGCTCCATAAGTATAAATGCAAAAGGCCTGAAACAGACAGGCTGAGTAAGAAGTGACTGGTCTTTCAGAAAAAAAATCAATCAGCAGTTTAGGATAAAGAGCCGTCGTTCCAAAGAGAGAATTAAAAAGTAAAGCAGCAATAAATATGTACATGGGCTCATGGAGACATCTGTTTGTATATATAACATAAATGACAACAGCATTACAGAAAATAATCAACAGATAGGCTGCGAGAGTAATTATAAAATAAAAATATCTGTACTTATGTAGTTCTATATGTCCCTCCATTAAAAAGTACGTCACATCAGAAAAATTATCCATGAGTTCTGCTGAAATGACCCATAAAATATTTTTTTTTTGTTTGTCCGTAATATCTGGTGTTGGTCACATTTCCTCAGCCATCGTCTGCTACAAATGATCAGAAATGATGACCTGTAGTCTTACAATCATGCTGTGATGAAGAAAGTGACTTAGTGTGTATTTATACTTTCTCAAACAGTGACATCTCATTGTTTACTGACTAGTCCCCAGCTCCGTCCACCCTCGTTTCCATTGCAACAGTTAAACAATAAATGCTTGTGAACTGCAAATGCCCGTGGGATTAAGAGAGGACACTTTCCAGCATTCCTTAGTGGTACATGTTTTTTCTTTATAGCTATATTCAAATACTTTGAATGAACTGGAGATGATTCTATGAAAATCTGTTCTGGAAAAAGGTTTAGTAATTTTTCTGAATAGGTGGTTTTATGGTTCTGTCCCTCTCTGTGCTTTTTATTCTCAGTTGCTGATTTGGGCCTTGTTCCTGTTCATTATGTTGGCACTGTTTTGTTCTTGATTCTTGTTGGAAGATTAAGGGACCCAAAAAATGGTCAGGATGCTCTTCTTTGTTCTCCTTTAGAACATAGAGAGTATGGAGGCAGGAGGTTTGCTCTTTTTAAACTTCACATGAATAGACAGATGGTTTTGAGGGTCCAGGTGTGGCACAATAACTACATTCTTACATGCCTAGGAGTGATATACATCAAAATGTTTAATCTGGATTTATGCTTCATCATAGTGTAAAATTATGAAAAGCTTTGTCCTGGTTCAGATTTAACCTGAATGATCACTATCAGCTTCTAAATGTAAAAGCTGAATCATCTGTTTATACAAAAGTGTGGTGTTCCACAGAGCTGATGGGTTAGTGTCAACGCTGTGCCCAAACCTCTCTCTATATTTCTTTAGCCTCCTACAGCAGACTGAGTGCCATTCCTGCAGAATTGCCCCATGGCCTGGATACTCACTGCCTAGGCAATTTCCCTTTTCCCAGGCTGTTGGTGGGCAAAGGCATGGGCCAGTACCTACAGAAATGCAACTTCTGCCAACAAAAGGTTACGCAAGAGCTAGCCTGAGGTTGAAAGAAGGGTCCCAAGCCCTCTCCCTGACTACTCACCAAACTGAGTGAAGATATAGAAACATTGTTTTTACACCAACAACAGTGTGGCGGGAGAGGTTTGGAACAAAGAAGAATGGTTGTCCATCATCGACCCTTTCTTCACAGGTAAAGCCCAGTTGGACTACCATGCTCCCCTTTGTGCCCAAGCCCAGAAATAAGAAGAGCTGAACGCTCTAGCACATACTAGCCCCCGACGGCTGCTGTGAAATTTCATTATTAAATGGCAACAAATGATACAATTCCTGCAAATTACCACCAGATGGCTCCAAATCAACACCTTTGGAGCTGAGGCTGTAGCTAAAGGCTTGTTTGGCTCAGAAAGAGGTCATCAGCAAAGATGCTGACTCAAAAGATCAGAGATACAGCATCACTAACCCTCTCTCTTCTCTTTACCTCCAGGTCCAGCAGGAGAGCAGCTTTGCAAAGTAACAATAGGAAGATGACTGATTGAAACACTTGGGAAACAAAATTGACAAGCCTTTTGGCCCTAGGTCATCACCATCCTCTTAGTGGCCATCTGGTATCTGAGAGGACATTACATTGCCTGGAGGAGACATTGGCTAGCTTACATGGGGCTGACGCTAACCCTAACCATCTTACAGCTTACCCTCTGAAGTACCATTTGGGTCACATGGAGGCTCATTATCTGGGTTATAGGATAGGGAGAGGGCTTTATTGTCCATGAGAAAAAAGTGATTGCCTCTCAACTCACAAAAAAGGACATGCAGTATCGGCTGGCTACTACAGGAAATTTGTTTTTAATTTCTCTACAATCGACCTACAGAAGCCAATAAGCACAAAAAGGATATAGTGGACAGCCAAATCAGAAGCTGCTTTATTACATTAAAAACCCACCTAACCTCTGAACCCATCCTGAAAACCCCACACATCGATTGGCTATCCATCATACAAACAGACGTGTCTGAAACAGGACATGGAGCTCTGCTGACTGGCTCTGCTGAGAACCTGGTTCTGTACATCAGCAGGAAGCTGACCCCAACTCAACGACCTTAGCAATAGAATGGACTGTGGAGGAGTTAAAGTTCTACCTTATTGGTAAGCACCCCTTTACAGTGGCTAGTCAAAGCTAAGGACAAAACTTAAAGCAATGTCCCCTTCTGGGTAGTTTTTGTTGGTTACCAGTCTGTGGTTAGCTTTTAGGTTCTCTGGTACCTCCAGAAGAATGGTAGCCTTATAGAGGGCTTAATCAAATTACCAAAATGTGTCCCTCCCTTTCCTTTAGTCTATGTAGCCTTAGAGCAACTTAGGGGACACATTTAGAAGTTAGATTTACACTGCACCCAGATGGTGGAACGAACTTTTTCACCTTACTATTTCATCTTCTAGGAACACTGGTAAGAATTGCACTTATACTGTATGCAGTCTTGTATCTACCCCTTCTGCCCCCCCGCCCCCACTTGGGAATCAGGTTTCTTGTGGCCAGAGATGGTTTTAAGATCTTTCCAGACTCCACTGACATTGTTTTGTTGTAACTGTTCTTCCAACTTACCCCTGTTGCTGGTTTTCCTAGAGAAGGGAGAGGTGATGAGTTATATGTCTCCTTTGTGGTGGCATAAAACAGGTCCAATTTTTTATTGTCTCTGGTGTGGTGATTACATACTGGGAGAAGGTGGACAGAGTGGACCATGGAGAAACATAATTAAAGGTACCAGAGATAAGAAGCAGGGCATGAGGGTGCTGTGACTGCAGCCTGCACACAGCTGCAGGCAGGACATCACAAGCAGTGTTGGTGTTAGCAGAGTGGGGAATGTGCACAGCTATCAAGATAACATGTGAGACATCTGTGTCTGATGTTCTAACCAGCTCTGTCACCCTGCTTACCAAATGTCTTATTCACTCATGTCCTTCTGACAGTATCTGAAGGCCCAGCTGCTTCTGTCCTATTGCCTGGGATTTATGTCCTAAATTCTCCTTTCCTCCTGCCTGTGTTTAAAGTCCTAACTACCTCTGTCCTCCTTCCTGTTTCTTACACCTTTTCTCCATTCATCATATCACATGACACAGATAACGGTAATATTATTCATAATATTTAATAGACAAATTCAAAAAGCCACAATAGAAAAAAATAACTGTATTGTTAGCCATACCTCAAACCCCTGCTGTTAAGACAGGCTTCCTATGATCCCTGGAACCTCCAATAAAAAGTCATCAAGAGCAGCGTGCACATTTCTACCCAGGCCCTAATATCAGACAGACCTGGAAGTGAGAAAGCCGGAGTCAGCATGAGTGCCAGATTTAACAGCGGTATTTCAAACATGAATATAATTCAAATGGAGCGTGTGGCAGTGGGTACCTCACTAGCAACTTCTCCACCTATAACTGGGCAGAAAAATGGATGATGCATGTCCTACAGGGATTTATTTACAAGCGGCAAGGGCGAGCAGTAGCACAGCTAACGGATAGTAGCTGTTAACTGCACCACTGTTCTCACAGCATGGCTACAACCGGACTATGGATCCCATAGGGTGAGTACCACTAGGTGAGATACCATACCTGGAACCGATATGTTTGCAGAGTTATAATCCAGTGAGTAATTCTGGCATTTGAGTCTTTCATTTGGTTCAGCCATTGGAGGGCTCGGTGATCTGTTTCCAGCACAAAATCCCTGCCCAACAATTAGTACCGGAATGTATCCAGCACCCACTTGATGGCTAAACAGTCCAGCTCCACCACCGCATACCTGGTCTCTCAGGGAATTTGATTAGACCCAGACTTACGAGTCAGGTCCGTGAGAGGGGCAGCTGGGGTTGCAAACCCTGGAATGAACCTCTGTTACCAGTCCCCCAGGCCCAGAAAGGATCTGAGCTCCTTCTTGGTTTGGGGCTGCGGGCAGGCCCTAATGGCCTCCACCTTTTCCTTCTTGGGCGAATCACCCTTCAACCCAAAAAGTGTCCCAGGTACCTCACCTCCTGACGGGCCAGTGCACAAATTATGAGGATAGTCAGACCTGCTCATTGGATTTGCTGCAGTCCTCGCTGGGAGGTGCTCCTCCCACGTGGAACTGTACACCATAATGTCGTTGAATTATGCAGCCGCCTCTGTACCAGCCAGAACACAGACCATTAGTCTCTGAATCGTGGCTGGCACCCCCTGTAGAACAAAGGGCATCACTGTAAACTGGAAGAGCCCCTGGGCTTTTCTAAAGGCAGTGTATGGTCGACACTCTTTTGCCAGTGGGTTCTTGCCAATAGCCCTTACTAAAATCCAAGGTGCTGATGTAGTGCGCTTTCCCCCAATCAGATCCTCTATCTGGAGCATCGGATTTGCATCAAAGTGGGATTAACAGTTTAGCTGCCGGAAATCGATGCAGAAACAGATGGAGCCATTCGTTTTTGGAACAAGCACCACCGGGCTACTTGATTGAATATAGGACCTCTCTATCACCCCAAGAGCCTGTATCACCTCTAACTCCTCTTTGAGGGATGGAAGTGCTCAGGTACCCTGTACATCCTCTGCCAGACCGGAGTAGGAACTTTCAGGGAAATGGAGTGCACCACTACCGTCATAACCCCAGGCTTCTCTTGGAACAGCTCTGTCGAGATAACTGCTGCCGGTTCTTTCTGTTGCTGCAGGGGAAGATGGGACAGGTTCAGAGATGCTGACATCTGCTGGCTTGGGAAGAACTTCTCTGAACTGTCATCCTCCTCCACGGTTCGCACAAAGAGCTGTAAGCTGGGTAGTGCCTCCTTTTCGGTCCACTCCTTCAGCAGGTTTACATGAAAGACCTGCACTTGTTTCCTCCGTCCAGGCATGTAGGTGGCAGGACCCATTTTCCAAAGAACAGTGAATGGTCCTTGCCACTGGGCCAACAATTTGTTCTTTGTGGTGGGTAGCAGCAACAGCACCATCTGTTCTGGCTGGAAAGTCCTTTGCCTAGCTGTTTTGTCATACCAGTTCTTCTGTCTCTGTTGAGCTTGTCCTAGGTAAGTCTGCCATTTCCTCCATCTTGTCCCTCATCTTTAGAACGTGGGAGAGAATACTGTCCTTATGAGACACTTGTGGTCCCTCCCAGGCCTCTTTCAACACATCCAAGGGACCTCTAACTTGGCGTCCAAAAAGAAGTTTAAAAGGCGAAAACCCTGTAGAAGCTTGGGGTACCTCATGGCAGCCAGTAGTCCCAGTCCTTGCTATTGGCAGCCACAAATTTCTGGAGCATGCCCTTTAAGGTCTGATTATACCGCTCCACCAGGCCATCAGTCTGAGGGTGGTAGAGAGTGGTCCTTATCCCGACCCAGGTAAACAACTGTGACAAGGCCCTCGCCACTGCCTGTGCTGTAATTTTATGCAATGGAAGCCTCGGGATAGTTGGTAGTATAATCACAGACCACCAAGATGTACTTATGACCTGCTTTCATCTTTTCTAATAGTCCCGCAATGTCCATCCCTATTCTGGTAAAAGGCACCTCCATTACTGGGAGTGGCTGTGGAGGGAATAAACCTCCCTTTCTTTTACTAGTTAGCTGGTATATTTCACAGGACTCACAAAAGCTTTAACCATCACTGTACATTCCAGGCTAAAAGAATTTATGGCTGATCCTTTCCCCGGTCTTTACATTGCTCAAATGTCCTGCCCAGGGAATACTGTGACCCAATGCCAAAACCTCCTCTCTCAGCTCCCTAGGTACTACCAACTGCTCAGGACGGTCCCCCTCAGGTTGGTGATAGAGCAGTCCACCCGTTATTAAATAACCTTCCCCAGACAGTGCTGCTGACACCCCGGTTGGAACTCCCTCTTCCTGGACAAATTTGCCATAAGCTGCCTGCAATGAAGGGTCCTGTTTCTGCAGCTGCTCTATCTGAGAGGATCCTCCCTCACTTACTGCAGCCCCTGGTCTCTGGGCACCCTCCATCTGCTGCAATTTCATTAAGGAACCCACCAGCTTCTCCCTCCTTCTTTGGCTCTGTGACTTCCTTGGTTTCCCTTGGTCTACCCCTTCCAGTTCCACCCCACTAAAAGATTATATAATCTTCATTTTGGACTTATAATGGAAACCACTTGTGCTTTGATGCGCCGCCATGAAGGATTCCACCAGCTGTGCAGCACTCTCTCCAGTTTGGGGGTCATGCTCTTTGACCCATACTCTGACATCAGGGCCCAGGACACAAAGAAACTGTTCTAGAATCAGGATTTCTCCCACTTGTTCCACCGTTTTTTCAGTAGGTCAAATGTACTTCCAGATCAAGTCTTTAAGGCAGTGGTATAACTCATGGGGGGTCTCACCAGGCCTCACATCTGGATCCCGGAGCCTCTGCCTATAAACCTCTTCATTAAATTCATATTTTTGGAAGATGGCCTCCTTTACCTTATCATAGTCCATTGCCTCCGCTATGTCCATGGCCACATATGCCCCACGTGCTTTCCCACTCATATAGGGGACCAAGTAAATAGTCCAGTCCTCCTTTGGCCACCTGTAAGCTGATACCAGTCTCTTAAACCTGGCCAGGTACTGCTCTAGATCATCTCCCTCCTCCAGCTTCGGCACCATCGCCCTGGTCCATGCTAGCGGTTCTGCTCTGGTCCCCGCTCTGCTGGTATCTGGACTCAGGTGGCGAGGTGTTGCTCTTCCAGTGCCTGTCTTTCGGTCCTTGCCCCGTCGCCTCGCTCTGCCTCCAGATCATCCCGCAGCTGGACCTGCACACTCCTCCATCGCTGCTCCTGCTTGAATGCCTACCTTTCCTGAGACTTGACCATCTTCTGCAGCAGCTGATAGAGTGAGGCCAGAGCCCCTTCCTCCGAGACTCGCGCTTCGACTTCTCAAGTCAAGTCAAGTGGGTTTTTATTGTCATTTCAACTACATACAGAGTACACAGTGAAACGAAACAACGTTCCTCCAGGACCATGGTGCAACATAGACAGTGCATACAGACACAAGTGCAACACAAACAAACAAGTACGGACAGACAACACAACACAGTACAGACAGAGAATAATAAATAATTGCTGGTTGTGTGCAAATTGTGCAATGTGTAATAAATAGAGTCCAGTGAGGTAGTAAAGTTGTTAGTGCAATGCTTTGTGCAAAAAATGCTTCCCTTTTTTTATCTGGGGTAAATGGTTGGAGAAAGATATCAGTTCAGACGTTGAGTTGTGTTGAGAAGTCTGATGGCTTGGGGGAAGAAGCTGTTGCAGAGTCTGGTCGTGTTGGACCGGACGCTGCGGTACCTTCTTCCTGATGGCAGGAGGGAGAACAGTCTGTGTGAAGGGTGGGTGGGGTCATCCACAATGCTGGTTGCTTTGCGGATGCAGCGGGTGGTGTAAATGTCCAAGACGGAGGGGAGAGAGACTCCGATGATCCTCTCAGCTGTCCTCACAATGCGTTGGAGGGACTTGCGGTCAGAGGCTGTGCAGGTCCCAAACCAAGCAGTGATGCAGCTGCTTAGGATGCTCTCTATGGTTCCCCTATAGAAGAGGGTGAGGATGGGTGGAGGGAGACGGGCCTTTCTCAGCTTCCGGAGGAAGTAGAGACGCTGCTGGGCTTTCTTGGCTGTAGAGCTGGTGTTCAGGGACCAGGTGAGGTTCTCCGCTAGGTGGACACCAAGGAACTTGGTGCTCTTAACGATCTCCACAGAGGAGCCGTTGATGTTAAGCGGAGAGTGGTCCGGTCTTGATTTCCTGAAGTCAACAACCATTTCCTTGGTCTTCTCTACATTCCAGTGAAGGTTGTTGACTGTACACCAGTCTGTCAGCTGCTGTACCTCCTCCCTGTATGCTGACTCGTCGCCTTTGCTGATGAGACCCAGCACAGTTGTATCATCGGCGAACTTTATGATGCTGTTAGAACTGTGTTTCGCAACACAGTCATGAGTCAGCAGGGTGAACAGAGGACTCAGTACACTGCCCTGGGGTGCCCCAGTGTTCATGGTGATGGTGCTGGAGCTGCTGTTCCCGAACCGGACTAACTGGGGCCTCCCTGTCAGGAAGTCCAGGATCCAGTTGCACAGGGGGGTGTTGAGGCCCAGCAGGCTTAACTTCCTGGTGAGATTCTGCGGGATGATGGTGTTGAATGCTGAACTGAAGTCTATGAACAGCATTCTGACGTAGGTGTCCTTCTTCTCCAGGTGGGTAAGGGAGAGGTGAAGGGTGGTGGTGATGGCATCGTCCGTGGAGCGGTTGGGACGATATGCAAATTGCAGGGGGTCCAATGAAGAGGGCAGTTGGGTTTTGATGTTCCTCATGACTAGCCTCTCGAAGCACTTCATGATGATGGGCGTGAGAGCTACGGGACGGTAGTCATTGAGGCAGGACACCGTGGACTTCTTCGGCACGGGGATGATGGTGGTGGTCTTGAGGCACGTTGGGACAGTGGAGCTGCGCAGGGAGACGTTGAAGATGTCCGTGAGAACATCTGTCAACTGGTCTGCACACTCTCTGAGCACTCTGCCAGGGATGTTGTCTGGTCCTGCAGCTTTCCGTGGGTTGACTCTGCGCAGAGTTTTCCTCACGTCCACTGCAGTCAGGCACAGCGCCTGCTCGTCTGGCTTGGGTGTGATCTTGCTCACCAACGTGTTGTTCTGTGCCTCAAACCGTGCATAAAAGTCGTTGAGGGCATCGGGGAGGAAGGCATCACTGTCACAGGACGGTGGCATTGTCCTGTAGTGTGTGATTTCCTGGATGCCCTGCCACATGCGCCGCGTGTCACCCGTGTCCTGGAAGTGGTTGTGGATCCTCTGGGCGTGAGCGCGCTTTGCCTCTCGGATGGCTCGTGACAATTTGGCTCTTGCTCTCCTTAGGGCCGCCTTGTCACCCACTCTGAAGGCCGAGTCGCGGGTCCTCAGTAGCGCATGCACCTCAGGAGTCATCCACGGCTTCTGGTTTGGGCATATGGTGATGGTCTTGGAGACAGTGACATCATCAATACACTTGCTGATGTAGCCAGTGACTGATGCTGTGTACTCCTCCAAGTTAACAGAGTCGCCTTCAGTCGCAGCCTCCCTGAACACGTCCCATGCAGTGCACTCAAAACAGTCCTGAAGGGCAGAGATGGCTCCTGCCGGCCAGGTTTTCACCTGCTTCTGAACTGGTCTGGAGCGTCTGATGAGGGGTGTGTAAGCTGGAGTCAGATACACAGACATGTGGTCCGAGAACGCGAGGTGGGGGCGGGGCTCCGCCCGGTACGCGCTGGGTATGTTTGTGTAAACAAGGTCCAACGCGTTCGCTCCTCTCGTGGCAAAGTCCACATGCTGATGGAATTTAGGGAGGACTGACTGGAGATTAGCGTGGTTAAAATCTCCGGCGACAATGAACAGTGCGTCTGGGTGTCTGGTCTGCAGATCACTGACGCCCCCATAGCTTCTGCACCCATAGCAGGTAGCTCCTCTGCTGGCCCAGAGGGCTAATCCTCCAATTCCCCCTTGGCCAATCTCCTGTAGGCCATCTCCCGCCATGTGAGGTACCTCCTAGCACACCTGTCCTTCAGCCTCTCTGGTTACACAAAAATCCCACCACTGCCACCAAATGTGAAGATGTTGGTTGTGCAAAAGAACTGGCAAAAACGGTCACTGCAATGCAGGGGTTTTATTGGTGCAAAAAATTATCTTACAAAAATATACACAACAAGGCAGCCTCACTACGAGCTGGCCCACTTCAAAACTAAACCCTTCCTCCTCACTTCCCATGCTAAAATACCCTCCCCTCATTAAACCCCACCTGGACTATACCAACTGTAAGGGAAGGTTAAAACACTTCCCAAAACCTAGAAGGGAGTTACACCTTTTCTCCATTCTTCATATCACATGACACAGATAAAGGTAATGTTATTCAGAATATTTAATAGACAAATTCAAAAAGCCACAATGAAAAAAACCCAACTGTATTGTTAGCCATACCTCACACCCCTACCGAGGTCATCACCTCTAGGTTAATCAGAGGTTCACAGATCGGGGTCTTTTGGAGGTGATCAAATTATTGGTGGGGACAGCTCAATAATCGCTGGACATTGGTGGGGACACGTCACTTAGGTCTAAAGTCCTAACTACCCAAGTTCTCCTGCCTATATTTAAAGGCCAAGCATCTCCTGTCTTCCAGCCTGTCTCTGAAGTCCTAATCACTCTTATCCTCCTGCATGTATCTGAAGGCCCATCTGCCTCTGTCCTCCTGATTTTGTCTGAAGTCCTTACTAATCCTGTCTTCCTGCCTGTGTTTAAAGGCCCAGGCACCCCTGTTGTCCTATTTGTGTTTGGTATCCTGACTACTCCTGTCCTCCTGCCTCTATTTTCAGGCCCAGCTGCTCCTGTCCTCCTGCCTCTATTTCCAGGCCCAGCTGCTCCTGTCCTCCTGCTGGTATCTAAAGGCCCAGTCGCTCCTGTCCTCCTGCCAGTACCTGAATGAAAATCTGTCTGTGTCTGAAAGCCCAGCTATTACTGTTGTCCTGCTTGTTTCTGAAGTCCTTGTCAGTTTTGTCCTACTGCAAGTATCTAAAGTCAAAACTATTACTTACCTTCTGCCTGTATTTGAAAGCCCATTCGCTCCTGTCCTCCTGCCTGTGTCTGAAGCCATAACCACTCCTGCCCCCCTACCTGTGTCTGAGGTCCTAATTACTCCTGTCCTCCTTCTTGTATCTGAAGACTGAAGGTCCAGCTGCTCCTGTCATCCTGTCTGTGTCTAAAGTTCTAACCACTCCTGTAGTCCTGTATCTGCCTAAGGTGCAACCACTCCTGTTCCCCTGTCTGTATTTGCAGGTTCAGCCACTTCAGTCTTGCTGTGAGCTTCTGAAAGCTCAGCTGTTCCTGTCCTCCTGCCTGTGTACTAACTTCTCCTGTTCTCCTGCCTGTATCTGAAATCCTAACTACTCCTGTCCTACTGCCTGTATTTGAAAGCCCACACACTCCTGACTCCTGCCAGTATTTGAAGGCCCAGCTGCTCCTATCCTCCTGCTTGGGTCTTAAGTCCTAACTACTCCTGTTCTTCTGCCTGTATCTGAAATCCTAACTTCTCCTGGCCTTGATATCTGTATCTGAAGTCCTAATCATTCCTGTCCTCCTGCCTATATTTTAAGGCCCAGTCACTTCTGTTGTCCTGTTTGTAGTTGAAGGCCCAGCCATACCTGTTCTTCTGCCTGTATTTGAAGGCTCAGCCTCTCCTGCCTGGGTGTGAAGTCCTAACATCGCATATCCTCCTGCTCGTATTTGAAAGCTCACATACTCCTGTCCCCCCGAGTATGTGGTCTCGTGAACAGTATTGTTAGTTTTGTTCATGGTTTCTTTCTTTAGTAGGTTCTACTGTATATGTTAAGATCATGAAAACATGATGCACTGGAATAAAACCTTATGATCCAGTACAGCCAGGCCAGTTTTTTGAACGGCCTCTGTATATACTGTAATTTACTGTTGATGAGGGTTTAGCTCATCAGATTCATCTGTGGCCTTTATTTTTATATGTTGTTGTTCATCTTTTTTATGTTTTTATCTACATTGTTTTTATATGTTTTATGAAATTAATAATTCCACAGTGATAACTTAAGCTAGTCTCCATATAACAAACTGTTTAATTTTAACAGCATGTATACATATTTAAACTCAAAATGTTAAAGGAATCCAAAAAAAGCAGAAAGTAATCAGAATATAACATATTGACAATACAGGACTAGGGTTAGGTTCAGGGTCCATTTAGAGTAGTTCATGGTAAGCAGGCACAGAAACTCAAGTAAACAAGACAATTCTTAAAAAAACATGTCACCAGAGGTTTCTCAATAAACTTTCAAACAGCCTTAAACATGGGTGAGGTGCTTGTGTGAGCTAAAGATCAGTGGGCCGGCAACAATGAGTGCTGGAGTTAAAAAAAAGGTTGTTGATTTATGTTTGTAACAATGACTTGACAACATAAATGTACATATGACTGAAAGAAATGTACAGCATTTACATCATGACAGTTATAGCCTCAGGTTTGGTGTTGGAGTGGGATCATATCTGGGTTTGGGTTAATCCAGCTCACCTGACTGTCCTGGCAGAAACATGATTATATTAATTTATCACAGTTCAGTTTACAGAGTAAATTGTTTGTTTTCACTGTTTTCTTTTTTTTTTATAGAAAATGTCCTTAACGTATTCCTCCTGGTTACTGTATATATTCTGGTAGTTTTGTAGACCAAGTGCCATAAAATTTCAACATTTTTTACAGAAACGAAACAGATAAAATACAGAAATATAAGATTATATGTTTGGATTATATCATATAAAAACCTATGTAAATTAAATTATATTTGGGCAAAATGTTTAAAAAGATATGTGTATCTTCCTTTTCCACATTAACTTCTTGATTCTACTGAAAATCTCATGCAGTTTTAAACCGTACATAATCGGATTAATAAGAGGAGTAATGAGCATATTTTCAATAGACAATATCTCAGAAACAGCATGAGGTACACTACCATCAAATCTAGTGTTAATCACTTCAAAGCCGGAATTAATGGAGAAACTGATACAAACAATAAGATGTGGGAAGCAGGTCTGAAAAGCTTTTTTTCTAAAATCCTTTGAATTCTTCAAACAGACATGAAGTATTCTTATATATGAGTAGATTATAAAGATCACAGGTGGAAATGCTGCAATAGTTAAAGCAAACAGTCCATATGAACTGCTAACAGTTCTGTCTCCACAACTTAATTTAGCAATTGCATATTCATTACAGTAAATTCTCTCTAAATTATATCTGCACAGCTTAAGTTGGTAAGTTAATATTATTAATATTCCAACATTGCAGGCAGAAAAAAACCAACAGAATAATAAGAGTTTTCTAACAGTGGAGATGTTTACCAGAGTTGGATATAGTAATGGTTTACATATAGACACATATCTGTCATACGCCATAGCTGATAACAGAGCAAACTCTGCAGCTCCATATGTGTAAATACAAAAAGCCTGAAACAGACAGGCTGAGTAAGAAGTGACTGGTCTTACAGACAGAAAATCACTCAGCAGTTTAGGATAAAGAGCCGTCGTTCCAAAGAGAGAATTAAAAAGTAAAGCAGCAATAAATATGTACATGGGCTCATGGAGACATCTGTTTGTATATATAACATAAATGACAACAACATTACAGAAAATAATCAACAGATAGGCTGCGAGAGTAATTATAAAATAAAAATATCTGTACTTATGTAGTTCTATATGTCCCTCCATTGTTAAGTACATCACATCAGAAGAATTATCCATGAGTTTACCTGAACTGACCCATAAATCTGTGAGAACACTTAATTTATTCGTAATATCGGGGATTGGTCACGTTTCAATCAGGCATTGTCTGCTAGAAATTATCAGAAATGATGACCTGTAGTCTTACAGTCATGCTGTGGTGAAGAAAGTGACTTAGTGTGTATTTATACTTTCTCAAAAAGTGACATGTCATTGTTTACTGACTAGTCCCCAGCTCCGTCCACCCTCGCTTTCTTTGTAATAGTTAAACAACAAATGCTAGTGAACTGCAAATACTCATGGGACTAAGAGAGGACACTTTGCAGCATTCCTTGGTGGTACATGTTTTTTTCTTTAATAGCTACATACAGATACATTGAATAAACTGGAGATGGTCCTGTGAAAATCAGTTCTGGAAACAGATTTAGTATTTCTTCAGTTTATGAACAGATTGTTTTATGGTCTGTTCCCTGTGCTTTTCATTCTATCAGTTGCTGATTTGTTTAAAATCTGTCACTGACCATTCCCCTCCCCGCCCCTGGAGGTGGATGTCTCCCGTATTTTAGATGGTTTCTTGACCCTATGACCTTTTTCAGTCGGCCATCTTGTGTATATATACACATGGTGTTTGCTCGTGTTCCTTGTGAAGTCTTGTTTGTTCTTTCTACAATTCTGAGCGTTTATATTTCTGATATTTTTTATTCTTTATTCTTGTGGAGTTGCTCCTTTGGATTTGTGTGTCTGTTCTAATATGCTTTTCTGGCTTTTTGACCTCAGCTTGTTGTTTCCTACTCCGAATTAGATATTAACCATGCACTTGAATCCATACCTTTGTGTGAAGCACTTCCTGACAGAAGACTTCACTATTTAACATGGAGTCAGCAAGTTTAGAGGAGGGTCTGAACAGGCAAGAACATCAGTTGGAGGAGCTGTGCTGTATGTTGCAACAATTGCTTAACCACTCAGACCAGTCTAGCACAACCTCCACCTTAACAACTTCAACCATTCCTCCTGAGCAAAGCTCCTCTACTACATCCACCATGCGTCCTCCTGTGTCCACTGCTCTTCTGGAAAGGTATGATGGTTCTCTGTCAGGGTTTCTTATTGCCGTGCAGTATGTTCATTGAACATCACCCTGACTGACATTGACAAGATCCATTTTGTCATCTTCTTGCTAACTGGGAAAGCTAATGCATAGGCCTCAGCACTCTGGACGCAGAATAGTGACATTTTGAAATCTGAGGTTTTATTCAAACCTCAATTGCTTTGGATAGTTTGGTGTGTGAGGGGCAGCCTACAATGACCATCAATAACCACTCCAGTCACTCCAGCCTTGACCCCTGAAGTTGAACCCATGGAATTGGGTAGAAAGTTACTACCAGAGACAGAAAGGCTTCATTGCTTGAGAGAGAACTTCTGTCTCTATTGTGGTCGTGCTGGTCACAGGCTCGCAAACTGCTCCAAACGTCCTCACCATCCCTGTGATCGTGCTATAGACTTATTACCTGGCATTATGCCACAGAAGAACAAAATTTACCCCATTTCTCAACCTGAAACTAAGACTATTCTTGTGGAGTTGCCCCTTTGGATTTGTTTGCTTGTTGTGATCTGCTTTTCTGGCTTTTTGACCTCACATTGTTATTTCCTACGCCGAACTGGATATTAAACTTGCACTTGACTCCATACCTTTGTGTGAAGCACTTGCTTACAATTTGGGCCTTGTTCCTGTTCATTATGCAGGTGCTGTTTTGTTCTTGGTTTTTATTTATTTTGTTTAAGACATGTGATGTAGAACTATGCAGAACGCTCTTTACTGTCCTTCAGAATATAGAGAGATCAGAGGCCAGAGATTTGCTCTCTACAAACCTCACAGGAATTGATGATGGGCTTTTACTATGGACCAACGCGTATATCTAGAGCACAAGGTGCTTGAAAGAGTTTTTCTTTCACTGGAACGAATGGGCCGAGCCCAAATCCTAAAAAACAACCCCACACCTTTACGCCAAACTTTACACTCAGCACAGTGCAGTCAGACAACTACTGCCCTCCAAAGCCAGGCTCCTCCATTGGATCGCCAGATGGAGAATCATGATTTGTCACCCCAGAGAACCCGTCTCCACTCTAGAGTCCAGTGGCAGCATGCTTTACACCACTGCGTCCAATGCTTTGCATTTTGCTTGGTGATGGTTTGGAGGTCTGTAGTGATTGATTCTGTAGAAAGTTGGTGACCTCTGTGCACTATGCCCCTCAGCATCTACTGACCCTGCTCTGTCATTTTACATGGCCTTCCACTCACTGTTGTTCCCAATCTCTTCCAATTTGTTATAATACCACTGACAGTTGACTGTGGAATGATTAGTAGTGAGGTAAAATCATGATGGACAGGTGTGCACAGGCGGCCTCTTATCACGGTACCACATTGGAATTCACTGAGAGTGACCCATTCTTTCACAAATGTATGTAGAAGCACTCTGCATGCCTAAGTTCTTGTTGTCTACACCTGTGGCTATGGAAGTGATTGGAACACCTGAATTCAATGATTTGAATGGGTGAGTGAATACTTTTGGCAATATACTGTATTTTCCTGAGAGCAAACTATATAAATTTGGTGTCACCCCTGATTTGTTTCATGGCTTTCTGTTGTGTTTGATTTATTTCAGTAATTCATCATCTAGAAGCCTTTTTTCCTTTTTGGTATCTTGCCTTTTTGGCTGCTGGACATGGAAGGAACAAGCCAGCACCGGTCATCTCATTTTGCATTAGCTGCCCTGTAAAGATAATTATTTGACTCTGAAGAAGACAATTTCTCTAGCCATCTCTTTAGACCAATTGAAACAAACCAAACTAGTAAGGAACACAAACATTTGTTCAGTAGCCACAGTCCTGCAATGACACAGCCAGCATCCTACTCAAATCAGTTCCAGTTCCTGTCAGAGAAGAAAATGTCAACCTACTGACCAAGTCTGTGCACTAGCACTCTACATCAGAAGCACATCAGATTTTTTTGTTTTTAGAAATTTTCACTTTCACTTTTCCCAGATAGTTGGGCAAAGACATGGGCCAGCTGCATGGGAAAGAGATATGGGACAAGGAAAAATGGTTGTCCATCATCACCCCTTTCTTCACTGGTGAAGCCCAGTTGGCCGACCATACCCCCCTTTCAGCCCAAGCTTATAACTGCTGGATTTATTGCCTTCATATTGCGACTTCCAAAAAACTGCCAGGATTAACGCCACAAACTTGTACTCTGCTCTCATGTAGGCTGTGCTTTTCATCTTAACCCTCCCTGGACTGCACTCACACAGACTTTTAGTTCGACGGAAGACTGCAGTCCTATTTTTTGGCACTACTATTACCTCTTTGATTGTCTACGAGTCACTGCCAGTTTAACCTCTGGCTACCATCAGCAAGCTAACCCAAGAACCCAAATTAAGTGTTTTGCTGACAAAAAACATACAGTGCATACAGTTGTCTTCTAGACTTTATAATGGTTTAACTGACTGGTTGCCCAGCAAGACATCATCAAGCATCTCGTTATACAGGTTAAATAAACTATCGACATGATTCACATATCACTCACCACATTCACAAGACCCTCCTCTCACTACCTCTAAGCACTCACCAGCCAATAATCCAGGCAAAGTTTAGCCCCAACAGCTCTCTGCTTTAGCCTTCATCTGGCAACAAAAGGGTTAAAACAGTGACATGATTCACACACCAGAGGGTTTTTTAGCTCCTACCTTTAGTGTCATCCATCAACAGCCACAATCCAGAGAGTTATCCAGGTCAATGAGCTTCATCCAAATCCAGGATTTAAAAGCCACAAGTACATTTAAATGTTACACTGCACGTATACAGTCTGGAGTTCGCAGCTGACTTTCAGACATTTACAGCTAAAACATTTAAATACTACAACATCAGTCTCGCCATAACTTATAGAGTTCACACATTTCTGTTGTGTTTCTGTTCAAGAGGCTAAATATTGCTGGAGGTGGTGCTGTCCCAATAACTACTGATTAATTTCACCTTAGTCTTTCCCTCAAAATGTCCAATATGGCCCTGAAACATATTTTAAAAGATACATATTAATATATATTATGCCAGCATGGACCACGCTTTATGAGAGAAAATGGAGGGGGTGCGAACTCAAAAGATTTTTGGGCTGGAGTTCTGGGTGGCTTTGGTGTTTATGTGTAAATGGAGCCCCCAAAATTAGAAGGACGCCAAGCTTTGGTGGGCTGCACAGAGGTCGTGTGCGTGGGTACGGTTGTATCCGTGGCTTGCAAGGTCCAGCTGGCGAGAATTTGGGGATTCCTTGGCGTGATGCTGATGAAGCCACGCCCATCCTGAAGGAGTGCGTGGAAAAGTGAGTTGGGTTGAAGCCGCTGAGTGCGAGAATGTTCGTGGGTGTAGATGGAACCGGCTTTGGATATGAAGAGTGGGTTGTTGGAGGAAGCGGATTGGGTTTGACGGGTATGGCGATGATAGAGAAGTGGTACGTAGGAGCTGGGAAAAGAGGATAGTTTAAAGAGATGGATTTGGGTGGTCCTGCCATGCCAGTCAGTTTTACTGTGTTTGACTGAGATGAGCGTGGTGGAGTCGAGGATTTGGAGGTCTGACAGGCTTGTGTGATGCATGGGATTGTATGTAGATGAAGCTGCAATGAATTCTGAGCAGCAGAGGAAACCGAAAAGGCGAGGAGGAACATGGCTTCTATAGAGTGCGGAAAGGCAGCAAGCTAGGATGTATGAAGTGGGGGGCAAACGCCGGGGCTGATATGCTGGTTGATTTCTTCTAATTCCTCTTAGGAGGAAAGACATGTGGTGATGGGAGCATGACCGTAAGGGTGAACTGTATACTAGTTGTGGAAGAAGTTGATGGCTGCGAGATACACCTTGAGTGTAGAATATGGATGTTTGAGAAAGTCAAGAAGGCAGCTGTGGTTTGTAGGTTGAAGGAAGGGAAAGGGAGGCTGTGGAAGAGATGGAAATGTTTAAAGGAGAACCAACCAGACCAGTAAGTTGAGAGTGTATTTGGAGCTGTGGAGAATTAGATCCTGTGAAGTGGGAAGGGGGTTATGAAGTTGTGATAACGGGGGAAGATGATTTCTGAATAAGAAGGCGTTGGCGTGGGGTGCAGGTCTGATGCCGGTGCTAATGTCCTGAATCTCTGAAAATG
This sequence comes from Megaleporinus macrocephalus, assembly GCA_021613375.1. NCBI lineage: Eukaryota > Metazoa > Chordata > Actinopteri > Characiformes > Anostomidae > Megaleporinus > Megaleporinus macrocephalus. The sequence goes on along the minus strand of CM038703.1, from coordinate 56,798,938 downwards.
AAAATGAGAAAGAGAATCAGCTACTGGATTTAAATGGCTGGGAATGTGAGAAGCTCTGAGAATGAAGTGGTGAATGGTCGAAAGCCAGACAAGGTGGCGGAGGAAAAGCAGGAGTATAAGAGATTTGGAACGTCCCTTATTTATGATGTTAATGACCGTGGCGTTGTCGGAATGGATGGTAATGGCGCGACGGGCCCATTCCTGACCCCAAAGGACGGCAGCAACCACAACGGGGTAAAGTGCGCATAGGGTGATGGATCACTGGAAGCGAGAAAGGCAAGTTCCAGGGGCCAGGTGGAAGAGAACCAGCGGCCACCGTGGTAGCCGTTGAAACCAGTGGCAGGGGCGGCGTCAGTGAAAATGGAGGGGTTGGCGGGGTCTGAAAGTGCATCATCATAAAATAGGGAGATGTCGTCCCAGTGTGAGAAGCTGAAGAACCCAGAAACGCAGCTTGAGGATGCAGGCATTTGGTTAATTTGGTTTAGGGTTACTATTGAATTTTAGGGTTGGATTTCGGGTTATGATTTAGTATATGGTGGGTTTTGGGGTTTCGGTTAGGTTATGTTTATCCTTGGGACTAGGGTTAGTGTATAGTTCGATAGTTTTTTATAGAAGTAGTGGGTCTCAGATTACAGGACAGCTCCGGGTATGGTTGCCCTTATGAGTTCTGCCTGTGTCATCACTTGTCCCCCTCCTTCTTTTTTTTTTTTTTTTAAATCAAGATGTAACCAACAAGAACTTTATTATATATATTTGTTGAACTATTTACATAAAATGTCTCGTTTGTTAAGTCCATCGGCGAGTGTTGTGTTGAATTGATGGATCCAGGATCTATTTCTTTCTTTGGTGGTCCAATCAGGATTATGCTCCAAGGGCTTAATTGTCCCTATTATATCAAATGTTATCTATGAACTAACCCCATTAACTATATTTATTCATTTTATACATTAAACATTTTTTTCATTAAGTCCATTCGGAAAAGTTGTGTTTAGTTTCCGGATCCAGGATTTTTCCTTTTGTTTCCTTTCTTTGGTGGTCCAATTCGGATTGTGCTCTAAGGGCTTATTTACCAAGGCCTTTATTCCGTGTCTCTGGAAGTGTGAGACCAAGTGAGTTTTCCGTTTCCCATGTCTGATATTATAATGATGAGAGTGGAGTCTAACCTTTATTGTGTTTCCGGTTTCCCCCACATATTGTTTTCTACATTTTTTGCACAGAATTAAGTACACACAATTGCTGCGGGTCAGTGGGATATTAAGGGGGAGGTTATATGCACATTTTGTTTGATAATTCTTGACTTTTGTATGTTGTACTGTTTGCGTTGTGTTTTTTCTGGGACCCAATCGGCTTTTAACCAGAAGGTCTTTTAGATTCTTGTTCTTCCGGAAGGCTGAAATAATTTTGTTTGTCAAGGATGTATGTCCCATTTTCAGAGTGAAATTATTTTTAAGAGTCTTGGTTATGTTCCATGATTTGTTGGTGAATCTTGTTACTAGGGGGATTATGGTTTTTTCTGGAATATCTTCTTTGTTTGTCCTTGGTGGTTCCTTCCATTCTTTGACTTCTTTAAAGATGGAACGTAGGAAAGATCTTCCATATCCTCTTTTTCTTAAGGCTGTAAATAAAGTTTGAGTAGCTGTACAAAAATCCCCTTCTTTTGTACAAATTCTGTTGAAACGAATTAGTTGTGACTTGACTATTCCCCGGAATGTATGTTTAGGATGGAAACTGCTTCTGTGTAGGAGTGAATGTGTGTCCGTTTCTTTGAAATAAACTTTGATCTCTAGTTTCTGGGTTTCGTTGAAATTGTGGTCCTTGTAGGTTGTTGTGTCAAGGAAATTAATTTGTTGATTGTTCCAATTGTGTGTAATGTTGATTGATGGATGGTGGGAGTTCAATATTGAGAGGAAATCCAGAAATTCCTCCTCTGTGTGTGACCAGATTCCCCAAATATCGTCTAAATATCTAAAGTAACTATCTGGAAGGTTTTTGCACTTTTCCAAAGCTGTTTTCTCCCAATCTGCCATGTAGATATCAGCATATGCAGGGGCAAACTTCTTCCCCATTGCGGTCCCCTTTATTTGCAGAAAGAATTGTTTATTAAATTCAAAATCATTTCTGGTTAGACTAAGTTCTAATAATTTGAGTAAGACCTCGTCAGGTCTTTGGGTATCCGGGTTGTTTAGGAAAATTTGTTTAACTGCTTGTAAACCCCTTTGTGTTTCAATATTGGTATAGAGATCCTTTACGTCTATTGAGAATAGGAAGGCATTCTGTTTTAGCTTTATGTTCTTAACTTTGTTCACAAAGTCATATGTGTCTTTGATGTAGCTTTGGTGTTTGGTAGATAGGGGATTCAGGAAATGGTCTGGTAACTCTCACTCCCGCAGTCTGACACTATGGGTCTCCCTGGTGGCATGTAAATTGATGTCCATGTGGTCCTAGGTTTATGGATTTTGGGGAGGAGATAAAATCGTCGGGGTCTTGGTGTGCTTTCCCCTTTTAAGTATTTTAGTTGTTTATTGTTTATGAAACCTCCACTCACTAATTGGTCTAAGTATGTTCTGATCAGTACTGCCGTTTCTGGGTAGATAGGTTTGTCCAGTTTTTGGTAGTAGTCCACTTTGCTTAGTTGTCTGTTGGCTTCTATAATATAATGCGTTTTGTCCATAATGACAGTGCTATTGCCCTTGTCTGCCGGTTTGATGATAATACTTTTGTCTTCCATTAATGCTTTTAGGGCTTCTTCTTCTTGTGGATTGATGTTAGATTTAATGGGGCAATAATGTATAAAATTTCTTTCAGACTTGTCTTGGTCCAGTTGAATTAGGTTTTTTAGTGTTTCCGGGAGTTTTTGGTATGGGGGTTCCCAATTCGATTTCGGTATGAAGGGTATTCTATTTTTGTTTGTCTTTGTTTCCATGTTGTCAAAAAATATTGCCAATTTCAGTCGTCGATGGTATTCTGTTACATCCTTTGACCATTCAGTTTTTGAGTAAGGTTTTACTTTATACGTGGGGATAAAAGAGAGTCCCTTATCGAGAATTGATATTTGTGGGGGCGTTAAGATCCTAGTTTCCGATAGGTTAAGGATTGCGGCATTTTCAAGTTCCGGTCTCTTTAGACTCCCTTCTAGTGGTAGTTTAAAAACTGAAGCCAGTGGTCACTTATGTTCCGTGCCGTTCTTGGGGTCCAGTGTATGCCATCCTGTGTTGGGGCAAAAGTTTCCCTCGTGATGGCTGGGATGCTTTTCCCTGTTTCCTGGATGAGGTTGTTTATTCTCCTTAAGTTATTCCTCACTTCCTTTGGTAGATTTGGGTTAAAGTTGATGATGGGAATGTACATTTCCACATTTGGAAATGTATCCCGTGCCACCCCCAGGAGATGTTGGAGTTGTTTCTTTGTGGTTTGGAAGTTACTCTGGTCCCTGTTATTTAGGCCGAATGATAAAATGACTCAAGGTGTTTTCCGTGGTCGGGGTCTTATATTTTAGAATGTAGAAGGCATGGTATAGGTGTGCCCCTGGGTAACTATCTACCTGTATCACTGTTGTCTCTCTCTGGATGTCTAGACAGGTTTGAGTCTCCCATAATCAAGATTGGTCTTTGTGGTAGTAGTTACCAATTCCCATATTTGTCCCCATTGTGTGCATGGTCTGTGTACAAACTTGTTTCCTCTGTTTGGCCCGTTTCTTCTGTTTGGCCTGTGGTAGTCTTGGTCCTGATATCCTGTTCCATGTTATTCCTAGGGGTTTGGATAGGAGATCCAGAACACTGGTGAGTTTTTTTTTCTTTTTTAGGGGAGGGAAGTGTAATGAATTTAGACAGATAACCGGATATCTTTTATGGGGCGGCCCTCCCCTTGTGGTGTCTGTAGATTGAGAGCGGTCAGACTGTTTTTGTGGACGGTCTTTCCCCTTGTTTTGAGAATGTTTTGAAGGGTGGCATCCTTTACTTGGCCCTGCCCTTGCATCGGGATCCTTTTGTTTTCGTTCCTTTTGTTGTATGTCCTGATTACCGTGGGCTGGCATTTCTTGGGTCTCCAGATTATCTGAACTGGAGTCTGGAGTTTGGATCTTATTGTCCGTAGACTGTGTGGTTCCTGGTGCATTGTTAGAAGATGAGATATGAGTAATTTGCCTCAGGCTTCCCTCTCCATTCATTTCAGTGTCTAAAGAAATTGGGTTTTCCCCTTCAAATTATTTTGGTTCTTCTTCTCTGGAACTTGTCTCAACGGTTTTGGGTGTTGCCAGGTTGGGATCCCTTACTTGGGCTTCCTTGGTTGGTTCCCCTGTGGTGTCCGTAGTGTTTGTTTTGGTATTTGGGAGTTGTCCTTCCATAATTTCCTGTGTCATTGGCCTTGAATTTGCGTCTTGGTTGGGGTTTGGGGTGTGTTCTTCGGTATTCTTCCTTCGGGTTAGGGTTAGGGCTGCGCCACTCACCCGAGGCCGGCACTGCTGGGCCTTGCGCGGTGCTGGTGGAGTGCGAGCGTAACAGAAAGCTGAAGTCAGAAAGGCTAAAGGTAAGTTCATCTCCAGGAGTGCCTCTCTACTGTAACTACATGTTCCGGATGTTACTGTACATTTAAAATAAATACTAAAGCCAAACTAAATAATAACTAACGTTGGCTACCGGAGGAACACACAAAGACGTCTGCCACGGTGGGAGCCATCTTGGATTAGTGCAAACTCTGCAGCTCCATAAGTATAAATGCAAAAGGCCTGAAACAGACAGGCTGAGTAAGAAGTGACTGGTCTTTCAGACAAAAAAACAATCAGCAGTTTAGGATAAAGAGCTGTTGTTCCAAAGAGAGAATTAAAATGTAAAGCAGCGATGAATATGTACATCGGCTCATGGAGACATCTGTTTGTGTACATAATAAAAATTACAACAACATTACAGAAAATAATCAACAGATAGGCTGCGAGAGTAATTATAAAATAAAAATATCTGTACTTATGTAGTTCTATATGTCCCTACATTAAGAAGTATCTAAAACCAGAAAAATTATCCAGGAGTTCTGCTGAAGTGACCCATAAATCTGTGAGAACACTGAGTTTAATCGGAATATCTGGTCACGTTTTGATCAGGCATCATCTGCTAGAAATGATCAGAAATGATGACCTGTAGTCTTACAGTCATGCTGTGATGAAGAAAGTGACAGAGTGTATTTATACTTTCTCAAACAGTGACATCTCATTGTTTACTGACTAGTCCCCAGCTCCACCCAAAATCATTTCCATTGCAATAGTTAAACAGAGACCAGAGGTTTGCTCTCCACAAACCTCACAGGAATTAATGATGGGCTTTTTGGCTAAGCAGTTTTGAGGGTCCAGGTGTGGCACAACAACTATGTTTCTACCTGCATAGGAATGAGAAACATAAAAAACATCAGGTGACATTTAGCTAAAAATTCTTTAACTGACATATAAAGCTCTAAATGGCATCACTCCTCAGTACCTGAGTGAACTTATCTTTTACTATGGACCAAAGCATACTTAGATCAAGGTGCTGGCTTGCTGTTAGTACCTAGAATAAATTAAGGTACATCTGTATGTGGCCCTTATCAAGTGCACAATAGAAATCTCTAAAATCAAACATGCTACTGTGATACCTCTTAAAATGTAGTTAAAAATACAATTTGTTCTTTAATTCCAAATCACAAATACTATAAAAAAAACTAACACAAACTTCAGTATTTGGCTAACATCAAACAGCATCCAATCATGCCATTACCACAACCAGGTAGCCGTTTCCCAACCAGAAGACTATGGCACTCACAGGTGACTCTAGGGTCTCAAAACAAAGAGACAGAACACACAACCATTGGCCTCAGACTTTGCCACCCCACACCAAATCCAATACACACACACACGCAAATGAAATTTCTATAATAAATAAATCTTAACATGCACAAGAAAAATCTAAATCAAATATATAAAAAAATAAAACAATCAACTTTAAATCAAACAATAAAGTTATTCTCAACCACAATACATCCAAAAAAAACCCAATGGCATATACTGTCTGCCAAGGTGAACTGAGACCACCTAGAATGTGATCGGAGGCCACACTCATCAGGGAATTCGTTTTAAAATGGCTACACATATGATTTAGGCACCCAATGTGATGAGAAATCCTTTGAGCATCTACTACAAGGGATGCTCAACCTTCCAGTAATCCAGAATAAAAATAATAAAATCAATGTACATAAAACACAGTGGCACATAAAAAAAAAAACAGTGGCTATTATCCCCCAGGCACCTGCGCCCTGTAAGACAACGTAGGCACAAGGTTACTAACATGAGCCTAGTTTCAACACAGCATCCCTTTAACATAGGCCAGCTCGTACCTGTGCAGCGATGTATTAACACATGTACCCCTGAGAACCTCAGCTCCCACCAAGCATCCAAATCGATCTCAGACTATAATAAAAACATACAAAAGAGCCTTAGATCACAACAACCGCATTGTGTCTTCATGCTACTAATCACTCAGACACTCCAACACACATTGTTCAAACTTCCAGATTCCGGCCGCTGGATCAAACACTGACACCACTTGATCCATCCAAAACAGTCCTTCTATGGATGGAGCCTTCACCTTCCACGGCCCCTGCTGCCACTTTCTACTCTCTTAATGATCTACAGAAACGAGCAGAGTATAAACACAGGAACAACTGTTACATATTAACTACCTGCTGCACGCCAAGACCCGCAGAACCCAAACGAGACCAAACCATACTTTGGTGAGCTATCGCGGGACTATAATACCCCCCCAAAATGGCCGCCTCCAGGCGCTGCCTTCAAAACAAAAGTCCCTCTCTCACTGTTAAGCCTGCTGGCTACATGTAGGTAGAGCCTTATTAAACAGAGCTCAAACACAGCCTCAGATTTGTAACTTTTTAGTTATGCTGTAATAACTAGGCCTGTCAGAGTCACTGCTGCGCTCTATTATTCCTATATACTGTCCATCATTTTTCCCAACAGTACTCTTTGTGTTTCCTTCAGACACTGATGTTGGACAATGTTCTGCTTTAATTCATTCCAAAGGTGTTCTGTCAGGTTAAGTGCAGGCCAGTCAAGTTCTTTCACACCAAACCTGCTCACTCATGTCTTTAACCTCTTAACCGTACCCCCTTTTTACCAATGAAAATACATACCCATACTAACCCATACCCATAAATACCCAAATCCTGAAGCTTTTCACTGAAACACTGCATAAATTAGTGTAATGTTTATGATGTAATGTTCCTGAAAAGCCTTCAAATTTGTACTAGAAGCACTAATAGGCATTGAAATTAATCTGCAATGCTCCAAATATGCTGAAAACAACAAATAAATCCAGGCGCTTTTCTAATTTTTATTTTAAAATTTAAATTTTAGTGCCTACCAAAAATAGAGTTTGTGTCCCCAGACTTTTTCCTTTAGAAAAGTGTTTCTGCATGTGTCTACAGTCACCAGAAAAACATTGGAGTTGATTTCTTTTACTGATTTGAAGTTATTCAAGCTGGAGTAGAGAGTGAACAGGGGGTCCCCCCCACTGATCTATTGGGGTGTCCAAGGTCCCCCAACCTCCCCAAAATGAAAACAGCTGATTTTATTGCAAAAAAAATATGTATATATGTGTAAATGTTATATTCTTATAACTCCCACATCTAAAAATGTGTTTATTCACTTTCCTTGACAAAATAATGTCATGTATGATTTTTAGGCCATTTTTTACCATATTTTACATGTTTATTATAAGTCCATAACTAAATTATCTTCTTGGAAAAAAACTCAGTCAGTTTATAGCCTCAGACTGGACTTTTATTTTGGTATCGTTTGGAGCTGTTTATCTGGTGTAAAACTCTCTCTGCTGCCCGATTTCAGTAGATCGCCGCCGCTACTCTTCCTTTTGAGCTTTACTAATCACTCTTAAACATCATAAAATATCGTTTTCTTTGGTTTGGGACTTTGTTTAGGGTTCATAGTTAATGTTTTGATCGTTGTTTTGTGTCTGTGTATCTCCTGCGTGGCGCCCTTCCTCTCAGCGCTCTGCGCTCTGAATGCGCGCTGAGTCTCAAAAACCCACCCGTTTTCCTGACCCACCCACCTTCTCGGTTACGCGTCCAGATATCTCCGCGCCTGATTGGTCCACAGACTTGGATGACACGTTTTTGGAAAGAGGATGGGCGGGACTATTAGGGGAAAGTGTTGAAAATGCGGATTTCGAACTGTAAGATATTTTAATAATTTTTTTAATTCGAAGGTTTTTGTTCTGACCTGTCGAAATCCCGGAGTACTCCTTCCACAAAATGGCGGATTATTAACGATCGGATTGATGGAAAAACACAAGTTTGGTCTCGTTTTGAAGCTGAAACCCTCAGGTATGTGGCGGTGGTGTGTCCCTGTGGCGGGCTGAGAGCCTTTACGCGTGGGAGAAATGCAGAAGTAGTGGCAGCGCTAGGGGGCGTGTTACAGTTCGGAAAAGCTATTCTTTATTTTTTATGTAAATACTGCTACATTTCAGAGTATAATAGCTTACACCATCGTAATCCTGAGGGTCTCCCCGTTCGTTTGATGTGTAATATGTCCAGATTGGCCAAAAGATGGCTTTACGAAAAATAAAAATGTTCGTAGTGTACCTAATATTTTGTCATACGCTAGTTTTTGACCAAAATATTTATTTTCTGAATGACAATAAAGAAAAAATGGCAAAACGACCGAAAGGTAGAGATTCTAAGCTTTCATATGGTACCTTGATTGTCTTTGGTGGTACTGTAGATCTTCAGATATATCCTTAAATATATTTATTTTTGATTCCTGGCCCGCCGGCGGGCCAGGGCACGTTAAGTGGTTATCCTAACATTACTAGCTCCTTATGTACTACACTCTCCCACTCACTTTGTCCCTCGGTTTCCCTGTCCCCAACCTCCATCTCTGGCTGCTCCTCTCCCTGCCCGCTGCTCCTGTCTTCACCTACGACATGCTTTTGCTGGAGCATTGCTGTCACACAGAGAATGCGGTGGCCATAGCAGTGAACATGTCTATGAACATGTCTGTCAGCATTTACAGTGACACCTTGACTCTCTTTACATGCAACTTCTCTGCACTCCCTTTCTTTCACTTTAGTTTCTCGATGTTTCCACTCCTTTAACACACATGCTTAACATTGAGACTAGCAGGACTAGCGGGCCAGGAATCAAAAATAAATATATTTAAGGAAATATCTGAAGATCTACAGTACCACCAAAGACAATCAAGGTACCATATGAAAGCTTAGAATCTCTACTTTTCGGTCGTTTTACCATTTTTTCTTTATTGTCATTCAGAAAATAAATATTTTGGTCAAAAACTAGCGTATGACAAAATATTAGGTACACTACGAACATTTTTATTTTTCGTAAAGCCATCTTTTGGCCAATCTGGACATATTACACATCAAACGAACGGGGAGACCCTCAGGATTACGATGGTGTAAGCTATTATACTCTGAAATGTAGCAGTATTTAAATAAAAAATAAAGAATAGCTTTTCCGAACTGTAACACGCCCCCTAGCGCCGCCACTACTTCTGCGTTTCTCCGACGCGTAAAAGCTCTCAGCCGCCACAGGGCCACAGGGACACACCACCGCCACATACCTGAGGGTTTCAGCTTCAAAACGAGACCAAACTTGTGTTTTTCCATCAATCCGATCGTTAATAATCCGCCATTTTGTGGAAGGAGTACTCCGGATTTTCGACAGGTCAGAACAAAACCTTCGAATTAAAAAAATTATTAAAATATCTTACAGTTCGAAATCCGCATTTTCGCCAGTTTCCCCTAATAGTCCCGCCCATCCTCTTTCCAAAAACGTGTCAACCAAGTCTGTGGACCAATCAGGTGCGGAGATATCTGGACGCGTAACCGAGAAGGTGGGTGGGTCAGGAAAACGGGTGGGTTTTTGAGACTCAGCGCGCATTCAGTGCGCAGAGCGCAGAGAGGAAGCGCGCCACGCAGGAGATACACAGACACAAAACAACGATCAAAACATTAACTATGAACCCCAAACAAAGTCCCAACCAAAGAAAACGATATTTTATGATGTTTAAGAGTGATTAGTAAAGCTCAAAAGGAAGAGTAGCGGCGGCGATCTACTGAAATCGAGGCAGCAGAGAGAGTTTTACACCAGATAAACAGCTCCAAACGATACCAAAATAAAAGTACAGTCTGAGGTTATAAACTGACTGAGTTTTTTCCAAGAAGATAATTTAGTTATGGACTTATAATAAACATGTAAAATATGGTAAAAAATGGCCTAAAAATCATACATGACATTATTTTGTCAAGGAAAGTGAATAAACACATTTTTAGATGTGGGGGTTATAAGAATATAACATAAACACATATATACATACTTTTTTGCAGTAAAATCAGCTGTTTTCATTTTGGGGAGGTTGGGGGACCTTGGACACCCCAATAGATCAGTGGGGGGGGGACCCCCTGTTCACTCTCTACTCCAGCTTGAATAACTTCAAATCAGTAAAAGAAATCAACTCCAATTTACTTTCTGGTGACTGTAGACACATGCAGAAACACTTTTCTAAAGGAAAAAGTCTGGGGACACATAAACTCTATTTTTGGTAGGCACTAAAATTTAAATTTTAAAATAAAAATTAGAAAAGCGCCTGTTTTTTTTTTTTTGTTTTCAGCATATTTGGAGCATTGCAGATTAATTTCAATGCCTTTTAGTGCTTCTAGTACAAATTTGAAGGCTTTTCAGGAACATTACATCATAAACATTACACTAATTTATGCAGTGTTTCAGTGAAAAGCTTCAAGATTTGGGTATGTATTTTCAGGCGGAAATTGGTAAAAAAAAGGGGGGTACGGTTAAGAGGATAACATAGGAAATTTGATGAGTTGGGGGTAACGTTAGCTCTATTACATGAAAATGATGAGCAATGGCTATTGATTAGTATCAGTATTAATTGTTTTTTGCATACCTCCCAAAATCTGACAGCCACAGCAGTTCGTTCTGACAAAATAGCAAACGCTGAGAAGTGTTGGACGAGCAGCAAGTGTTCATTTTAGGCTACATCATAGCATTTTACATATTTAGGTTAAAGGTGCTTTGAAAGGCTGCATAATGGTTTAAAATTATTAGAAAAAGGAATGCCCACAAAACAAAGTTAAATACATCGGGGAACACAGAGAGCTGGCTCCCTATCCTGGCCCAGTTACTTTAATTCTCCTACCTGAGGTTGAGGGCCCAATTTCTTCTATCCTCCTGCCTGTCACTAAGGCCCCACTACTCCTGTAATACTGCCTATGGCTGAGGGCCCAGTTATTCTATGGTCTTCCTATGGTTCTTCGTGTGGATGACTATGTTACAGTATAAGTGTAGTAGATGTGATGTATGAATCTGTATGTTACTGTCAAATTCTGTGGAACTGCTGTTATGTTTAAAACTTCTAGTATCACCTGATCTGTAACATATAGCTTCTGTATACATGCTCCTTGGGTGTGCAAACATACTTGGCCAATAAAGCCTGATTGTGTTTTCCCCTTTTGAGATTAAACTCATTTTCCACACACACATTAAAGGAACTTTTTTTAAAACAGTGATTCAGGTTGTGAAGATCAGTACACATAGAGATTGACTCACACAAGTAAATAATCAGGAGTCACAGAAACTCAGCTTAGTAAGCAAGGCACTTCTTACACAACGCAAATATATTTTAAGAAGTACAAATATTTTAATATGTCCTGAATATGGATGAGCTGGAGATCTAGACTGGCAGCAATGAGCAATAAAGTCTGAAAAAACATTGTTGATTTATGTTTGTAACAAAATAAGCAGGACTTTTCATTTAGCAACTATAGACATGTATTTTATGATCATTATATTTTCAGGCTTGGTGTTGGAGTGGGATCATATCTAAGGAACGAGTTTAGAGTACACACCCCAAACCGAATACTGTATGTCTTTCATTTACATGGCCATGCACCATTGAAGTTGGGTTAAGCCAGCTCCCCTCACTGTCTCAGCACAAACATAATTATATTACTGTATCACAGTTCAGTTTACAGGGTAATTATTTTTTTTTAGACAGTTAAGTTTAAATGCTTTTTCATTGTGTAATAAGAACAACCTCATATTAGTCATTTGACTTATTAGTCATTTTAATATATGCACCGTATATATTCAATTAGTTTGACTGCTTTCATACTGTAGAATATAATGGTAATAGTAAAGCATAAAGAAATAAAATAATCTTGAAAATGTTTAAAGGAGAACATTATAAAATACACAACACATCATTTTCGTTTCAACATTTTCTGGAGTCTGGTGAAAATCCCTTGCAGTTTTAAACCATACATAATGGGATTAATTAAAGGAGGAATTACCATATTTTCAATAGACACTAACACAGAAAGAATAAGAGGTACATTTCCTTCCAGTCTGGCATTAATCACTTCAAAGCAGGAATTAACGGAAAAAAACTGATACAAACAATAAGGTGAGGGAAGCAGGTCTGTAGAGCTTTTCTTCTGAAATCTTTAGAGTTCTTTAAGCAGACATCAAGTATTCTAACATATGAGTAGAATATGAAGACCACAGGTGGAAATACAGCAATAGTTAAACCAAACAGTCCATAAGAACTGCTAACAGTTGTGTCTCCACAGCTTAATTTAGCAATTGAGTAATCATTACAGTAAATTCTGTCTAAATTAAATCTGCACAGCTTAAGTTGGTAAGTTAATATTATTAATATTCCAACATCACAGGCAGGAAAAAAACAACAGAGAAATAAAATCTTTCTAACAGTGGAGATGTTTATAAGTGTTGGATATTGTAATGGTTTACATATAGACACATATCTGTCATATGCCATAGCTGATAATAGTGCAAACTCTGCAGCTCCATAAGTATAAATGCAAAAGGCCTGAAACAGACAGGCTGAGTAAGAAATAATTGGTCTTTCAGACAAAAAATCAATCAGCAGTTTAGGATAAAGAGCTGTCGTTCCAAAGAGAGAATTGAAAAGTAAAGCAGCGATGAATATATACATGGGCTCATGGAGACTTTTGTTTGTGTAAATGACAAAAATGACAACAACATTAAAGAAAATAATCAACAGATAGACTGCGAGAGAAATGATAAAATAAAAATATCTGTACTTATGCAGTTCTATATATCCCTCCATAAATAAGAACATAACTTCAGAAGAATTATCCATAAGTTTTCCTGAAATGACCCATAAATCTGTATGAACATTTAGTTTGCCTGTAAAATCTGATATTGGTTACATTTCAGTTACATTCCAATCTGCAAGAAAGGACTGATCAACTGTTGCCTTACAGTCATGCTGGGGTAAAGAAGGTGAATTTGTGTCTATTTATACCTTCTCAAACAGTGACATCTCAATGTTTACTGGTTGCCTAGTCTCCAGCTCTGCCCACCTTTGTTTCCATGGCAACAGTTAAACAAAGACTGTTATTTTGTGAAAAACTTATTTAACATTCTCTTTTAACCTCTTAACCGTACCCCCCTTTTTTACCAATTTCCGCCTGAAAATAAATACCCAAATCTTGAAGCTTTTCACTGAAACACTGCATAAATTAGTGTAATGTTCCTGAAAAGCCTTCAAATTTGTACTAGAAGCACTAAAAGGCATTGAAATTAATCTGCAATGCTCCAAATATGCTGAAAACAACAAAAAAACAGGCGCTTTTCTAATTTTTATTTATAAAATTTTAGTGTCTACCAAAAATAGAGTTTATGTGTCCCCAGACTTTTTCCTTTAGAAAAGTGTTTCTGCATGTGTCTACAGTCACCAGAAAAAAATTGGAGTTGATTTCTTTTACTGATTTGAAGTTATTCAAGCTGGAGTAGAGAGTGAACAGGGGGTCCCCCCCACTGGTCTATTGGGGTGTCCAAGGTCCCCCAACCATCCCCAAAATGAAAACAGCTGATTTTTACTGCAAAAAAAATATGTATATTGGTGTAAATGTTATTATTCTTATAACTCCCACATCTAAAAATGTGTTTCTTCCTCACTTTCCTTGACAAAATAATGTCATGTATGATTTTTAGGCCATTTCTTACCATATTTTACATGTTTATTATAAGTCCATAACTAAAATTATCTTCTTGGAAAAAACTCAGTCAGTTTATAACCTCAGACTGTACTTTTATTTTGGTATCGTTTGGAGCTGTTTATCTGGTGTAAAACTCCCTCTGCTGCCCGATTTCAGTAGATCGCCGCCGCTACTCTTCCTTTTGAGCTTTACTAATCACTCTTAAACATCATAAAATATCGTTTTCTTTGGTTTGGGACTTTGTTTAGGGTTCATAGTTAATGTTTTGATCGTTGTTTTGTGTCTGTGTATCTCCTGCGTGGCGCGCTTCCTCTCTGCGCTCTGCGCACTGAATGCGCGCTGAGTCTCAAAAACCCACCCGTTTTCCTGACCCACCCACCTTCTCGGTTACGCGTCCAGATATCTCCGCACCTGATTGGTCCACAGACTTGGTTGACACGTTTTTGGAAAGAAGAAGGGCGGGACTATTAGGGGAAAGTGGCGAAAATGCGGATTTCGAACTGTAAGATATTTTAATAATTTTTTTAATTCGAAGGTTTTTGTTCTGACCTGTGGAAAATACGGAGTACTCCTTCCACAAAATGGCGGATTATTAACGATCGGATTGATGGAAAAATACAAGTTTGGTCTCATTTTGAAGCTGAAACCCTCAGGTATGTGGCGGTGGTGTGTCCCTGTGGCAGCTGTGTCCCTGTGGCGGCTGAGAGCCTTTACGCATGGGAGAAACGCAGAAGTAGTGGCGGCGCTAGGGGGCGTGTTACAGTTTCGAAAAGCTATTCTTTATTTTTTATTTAAATACTGCTACATTTTATAGTATAATATTATATAGTATAATAGTATAAAAGAGTATAATAGCTTACACCATCGTAATCCTGAGGGTCTCCCCGTTCGTTTGATGTGTAATATGTCCACATCAACCCTAGATTGGCAAAAAGATTGCTTTACGAAAAATAAAAATGTTCGTAGTGTACCTAATATTTTGTCATACTAACGCTAGTTTTTGACCAAAATATTTATTTTCTGAATGACAATAAAGAAAAAATGGCAAAACGACCGAAAAGTAGAGATTCTAAGCTTTCATATGGTACCTTGATTGTCTTTGGTGGTACTGTAGATCTTCAGATATTTCCTTAAATATATTTATTTTTGATTCACGTTAAGTGGTTAAAACAATAACCAGACAAATATAATAAGATTTCCATTCTCTGTCCAAGACCACTTACTGTTTTTATTTTATTTCTGTTAATGCACTTTTTTATTGTCTCCATTTAAAGTTCTGGTCCAATGACTAAAGTAACACTATTTCTAAAGTAAGTACTTTTGTGAGATACTGTTGACAATGCTGAGGATATGACAACTTGATACAGTGTAAAGGAGTCAGTGTACAAGGTTGTGTGAGGTGTGAGGTCCTGGTTGACTCATTTAGTTCTCATTTAGGGCAGTGGTCCTTTGTGAATGATAATTTGTGAAGGCATACAAACTTGCACTTGAGAAGTGATTTATGTGGATGAAGGTGACTGTGTTGCATTTGGATGGAGGCAGGCCTGCAACAAAATCCACTGAAATGTGGGATCATGGGTGAGCAGGAATTGGTAGTGAATGGAGGAGGTCCTGAGGCCTCTGGGGCTCTTTCTTCCATAGGCTTTTACTAAAGGCATGTTTTTCTCCATCCCAGGCCTCCTGCCTATGGAGGTACTTCAGGGTTCTTGTTATTCCTGAATGTTCTGAGAATAGGGATGCATGATCCCAATGTAAGAGGGTGCACTGCTGTGGTCATGTACTATATGTACTACATCTATATGCTAGGATCAGGCTTGGGCCAGAGTACTTCCCTCAATTCCCAATGGAGGGAAGTCAAGATCTAGGAGTCAAGTAAACAGTGCCCACTGGGCCTGACAGGAGATGAGCTGCTTAGTCTGTAGTATTTAGGGCACATTCTTGTGTTCCATCCAAACCACACCAAACCAAAAAAAAAAAAAACCTTCCGGTCGGCGGCACGTTAACACGCAGCGGCCACTCTTGGTCCGAGAATTGGTGCTTTTTGTGTCATTGTTTGTGGATATTCACGTCCATCTCTGCAAATATGTGCATCGGAACACCAGTGCACATATCCTACCACCGCCAGACCCTGCTTCAGTGGAGAAATCAGCCCAAAAACAATCTTTCGGACAAAGTTCTGCAGACGCTACAAGAGCTCAGCCTGCTACAAGACCCAGGCCTGCAGTCCGCGGCGTTTCCTGATGGCGGAGCCCGGCGGAAGTGTCATCGCAAGCGGTGCGAGCGAAAGCGGAAGCGTGGGAAGAGAGCCGGGGTTCGCGCGAGGCTAAAGGCTAGCCCTAGCCGCCCCGGCTATACCATCGCTATTCCTCGCAAACGTCTGCTCGATAATAAACTGGACTGCATTCGACTCCAGCGAGCGACCCAGCGAGAGTTCAGAGACTGCTGTGCTCTAGTCTTTGTGGAATCGTGGCTCAGCGACAGTATTCCAGACAGCGCCATTCAGCTAGACGGGCTAGCCTCGTTCAGAGTGGATAGGAGCGCGGCTCTGTCCGGGAAGACCCGCGGTGGAGGCGTGTGTGTTTACATCAACACAGAATGGTGCAACAACGCTGTGACTGTCGCCAAGCACTGCTCTCCGCTGGTGGAGTTCATCATAATCAAGTGCAGACTTTTTTATTTAGTACGGGAATTCTCCGCCGTGCTGATAGCCGCCGTGTACATACCGCCTAGCGCTAGCGCTAATGCTAATGCTAAAGAAGCACTGTGGGAGCTGCACGGGGGCATCAGTGATCTGCAGACCAGACACCCAGACGCACTGTTCATTGTCGCCGGAGATTTTAACCACGCTAATCTCCAGTCAGTCCTCCCTAAATTCCAACAGCATGTGGACTTTGCCACGAGAGGAGCGAACGCGTTGGACCTTGTTTACACAAACATACCCAACGCGTACCGGGTGGAGCCCCGCCCCCACCTCGCGTTCTCGGACCACATGTCTGTGTATCTGACTCCAGCTTACACACCCCTCATCAGACGCTCCAGACCAGTTCAGAAGCAGGTGAAAACCTGGCCGGCAGGAGCATCTCTGCCCTTCAGGACTGTTTTGAGTGCACTGCATGGGACATGTTCAGGGAGGCTGCGACTGAAGGCCACTCTGTTAACTTGGAGGAGTACACAGCATCAGTCACTGGCTACATCAGCAAGTGTATTGATGATGTCACTGTCTCCAAGACCATCACCATACGCCCAAACCAGAAGCCGTGGATGACTCCTGAGGTGCGGTGCGCTACTGAGGACCCGCGACTCGGCCTTCAGAGTGGGTGACAAGGCGGCCCTAAGGAAAGCAAGAGCCAAATTGTCACGAGCCATCCGAGAGGCAAAGCGCGCTCACCGCCCAGAGAATCCGCAACCACTTCCAGGACACGGGTGACACGCGGCGCATGTGGCAGGGCATCCAGGAAATCACACACTACAGGACAATGCCACCGTCCTGTGACAGTGATGCCTTCCTCCCCGATGCCCTTAACGACTTTTATGCACGGTTTGAGGCACAGAACAACACGTTGGTGAGCAAGATCACACCCAAGATCACACCCAAGATCACACCCAAGAGCACACCAAGCCAGACGAGCAGGCGCTGTGCCTGACTGCAGTGGACGTGAGGAAAACTCTGCGCAGAGTCAACCCACGGAAAGCTGCAGGACCAGACAACATCCCTGGCAGAGTGCTCAGAGAGTGTGCAGACCAGTTGATAGATGTTCTCACGGACATCTTCAACGTCTCCCTGCGCAGCTCCACTGTCCCAACGTGCCTCAAGACCACCACCATCATCCCCGTGCCGAAGAAGTCCACGGTGTCCTGCCTCAATGACTACTGTCCCGTAGCTCTCACGCCCATCATCATGAAGTGCTTTGAGAGACTAGTCATGAGGAACATCAAGACCCAACTGCCCTCTTCATTGGACCCCCTGCAATTTGCATATCGTCCCAACTGCTCCACGGACGATGCCATCACCACCATCTCTCCCTTACCCACCTGGAGAAGAAGGACACCTACGTCAGAATGCTGTTCATAGACTTCAGTTCAGCATTCAACACCATCATCCCACAGAATCTCACCAGGAAGTTAAGCCTGCTGGGCCTCAACACCCCCCTGTGCAACTGGATCCTGGACTTCCTGACAGGGAGGCCCCAGTTAGTCCGGTTCGGGAACAGAAGCTCCAGCACCATCACCATGAACACTGGGGTGTACTAAGTCCTCTGTTGTTCACCCTGCTGACTCATGACTGTGTTGCGAAACACAGTTCTAACAGCATCATAAAGTTCGCCGATGATACAACTGTGCTGGGTCTCATCAGCAAAGGCGACGAGTCAGCATACAGGGAGGAGGTGCAGCAGCTGACAGACTGGTGTACAGTCAACAACCTTCACTGGAATGTAGAGAAGACCAAGGAAATGGTTGTTGACTTCAGGAAATCAAGACCGGACCACTCTCCGCTTAACATCAACGGCTCCTCTGTGGAGATCGTTAAGAGCACCAAGTTCCTTGGTGTCCACCTAGCGGAGAACCTCACCTGGTCCCTGAACACCAGCTCTACAGCCAAGAAAGCCCAGCAGCGTCTCTACTTCCTCCGGAAGCTGAGAAAGGCCCGTCTCCCTCCACCCATCCTCACCCTCTTCTATAGGGGAACCATAGAGAGCATCCTAAGCAGCTGCATCACTGCCTGGTTTGGGACCTGCACAGCCTCTGACCGCAAGTCCCTCCAACGCATTGTGAGGACAGCTGAGAGGATCATCGGAGTCTCTCTCCCCTCCGTCTTGGACATTTACACCACCCGCTGCACCCGCAAAGCAACCAGCATTGTGGATGACCCCACCCACCCTTCACACAGACTGTTCTCCCTCCTGCCATCAGGAAGAAGGTACCGCAGCGTCCGGTCCAACACGACCAGACTCTGCAACAGCTTCTTCCCCCCAAGAACATCAGACTTCTCAACACAACTCAACGTCTGAACTGAGATCTTTCTGGTACATGTACACTCTCTCTCTCTCTCTCTCTCTCTCTCTCTCTCTCTCTCTCCAACCATTTACCCCAGATAAAAAAGGGAAGCATTTTTGCACAAAGCATTGCACTAATAACTTTACTACCTCACTGGACTCTATTTATTACACATTGCACAATTTGCACTACCAGCAATTATTTATTATTCTCTGTCTGTACTGTGTTGTGTTCTGTCTGTACTGTGTTGTGTTCTGTCTGTACTGTGTTGTGTTCTCTGTCCGCACTTGTTTGTTTGTGTTGCACTTGTGTCTGTATGCACTGTCTATGTTGCACCATGGTCCTGGAGGAACGTTGTTTCGTTTCACTGTGTACTCTGTATGTAGTTGAAAGGACAATAAAACCCACTTGACTTGACTTGACTTGACAAAGGGTGTTTGGCAGCCTACAGCCAATGCCTCTACTTCTCAAGGACCAGTTTGAGTGCAAGAACTTCCCTGTCTCAAAGACTGTAGTTATCCTCCCCTGGGGTGAACACCTCTCCCAGGCATTGACCGTACCTTGTAGAAAAAAGATTCTGCTAGAACCCTAGCAAAGACACATTTTTGACGTTAGATCCAGATGGTTCTTTAACAATAATGGGAGGTTCTACCTTACATGCCTGACATAAAGGGGTGGTAAATGCACTCTTCTAAGTTTGCGAAGTGCGGACCACTAAGGCAGGGTAAAGAGGCTGGCACGAGAAACATGCATCTATCTCAGCTGGAGTTCTGGGTGGCTTCTGCTGCTGGGTTTTAAAGCCAGGCCCCAGAAGCTCCAGCTGAGATAGATGCATGTTTCTCGTGCCAGCCTGAGGTCGTTGGCTTGGGAACGAATGTAACTATGATATGCCTGGGAGGAATGAGGTCCGAGAAGTTGGACTGTGTGGTCCAAGAAGCCGTATTTGATTTGACGACAGACATGAGTGGGTAAATGGAGGTAACAGATAAGGCTGAGAATGATATTCAATCTGAATATCTAAAAAAGTTAAAGAAGACTAGGAAGAAGATTGCTGGAAAGGTTGTGGTGATGGCATCAGTTGCTGTGATTTGAAGCCAGGCCCCTAGAATCCCAACTTAGAGAGATGCAAGCTTCTTGTACTAGGAGTTAGATTATGTGATCAGAGGATTCCTTATGGGAAGCCATAGAAGCCACACCAATTCTGGATGGATGTCCTTAGAATTGCGCTGGAGAATTACCACTGAGAGATGACGTGGCAAAGGTGAGTGTGAAACCAGGTGTGATATGATGGATTCAGATTCTGTAATGAAAAGAGAGTCGGTTGGTTGAGTGTTCTGAGAAAACCGGCGTAGGTTTCGTCATATGGAACAAGCAGTGATTTTTTTGGTTAGCCAAAATTGTTAAGTTTGCTAGTTTGATGTTAAGTAAGGGAGAGTATTTGAATCAAGAAGAGAGAACTCTAAGTTCTCAGCAGGTAAATGTCTAGTCAAGTCAAGGTTTGTTTCACAACAAATGGTGTCATGAAGCAGCAAATCCGGGTCCTAACCCCAATGAGCAAGCCAGGGGCGATGGTGGAAAGGAAAAACTCCCTCAGAGCAAGAGGAAGAAACCTTGAGAGGAACCAGACTCAAGAAGGGGGAACCCATGGGGGAACCTCAATCATCCAACTTCCCTTTCCCTCAATCATACCCCCTACCTCAATCATCCAACTTCCCTTTCCCTCTATCGTCCCCCTCTTTACCTCAATCATCCAACTTCCCTTTCCCTCAATCATACCCCCTACCTCAATCACCCAACTTCCCTTTCCCTCTATCGTCCCCCTCTTTACCTCAATCATCCAACTTCCCTTTCCCTCTATCGTCCCCCTCTTTACCTCAATCATCCAACTTCCCTTTCCCTCAATCATACCCCCCTACATCAATCATCCAACTTCCCTTTCCCTCTATCGTCCCCCTCTTTACCTCAATCATCCAACTTCTCTTTCCCTCTATCGTCCCCCCACCTCAATTATCCAAATTCCCTGTCCCTCAATCGTCCCCCTCTTTACCTCAATCATCCAACTTCCCTTTCCCTCTGTCGTCCCCCACCTCAATTATCCAACTTCCCTTTACCTCAATTATCCAAATTCCCTGTCCCTCAATCATACCCCCTACCTCAATCATCCAACTTCCCTTTCCCTCAATCGTCCCCCTCTTTACCTCAATCATCCAACTTCCCTTTCCCTCTGTCGTCCCCCACCTCAATTATACAACTTCCCTTTACCTCAATTGTCCCCCTCTTTACCTCAATCATCCAACTTCTCTTTCCCTCTATCGTCCCCCCACCTCAATTATCCAAATTCCCTGTCCCTCAATCATACCCACTACCTCAATCATCCAACTTCCCTTTCCCTCAATCGTCCCCCTCTTTACCTCAATCATCCAACTTCCCTTTCCCTCTGTCGTCCCCCACCTCAATTATCCAACTTCCCTTTACCTCAATTGTCCCCCTCTTTACCTCAATCATCCAACTTCCCTTTCCCTCTATCGTCCCCCACCTCAATTATCCAAATTCCCTGTCCATCAATCATACTCACTACCTCAATCATCCAACTTCCCTTTCCCTCAATCGTCGCCCTCTTTACCTCAATCATCCAACTTCCAGTTCCCTCTGTTGTCCCCCCACCTCAATCATCCAACTTCCCTTTCCCTCAATTGTCCCCCTCTTTACCTCAATCATCCAACTTCCCTTTCCCTCAATTGTCCCCCTCTTTACCTCAATCATCCAGCTTCCCTTTACCTCAATCGTCCTCCCCAGTTCAATCATCCAACATCCCTTTCCCTCAATCATAACCCCTACCTCAATCATCCAACTTCCCTTTCCCTCAATCGTCCCCCTCTTTACCTCAATCATCCAACTTCCCTTTCCCTCAATCGTCCCCCTCTTTACCTCAATCATCCAACTTCCCTTTCTCTCAATCGTCCCCCTCTTTACCTCAAGCATCCAATTTCCCTTTCCCTCTGTCGTCCCCCCACCTCAATTATCCAACTTCCCTTTACCTCAATCATCCAACTTCCCTTTCCCTCAATCATACCCCCTACCTCAATCATCCAACTTCCTTTTCCCTCAATCGTCCCCCCACCTCAATTATCCAAATTCCCTGTCCCTCAATCATACCCCCTACCTCAATCATCCAACTTCCCTTTCCCTCAATTGTCCCCCTCTTTACCTCAGTCATCCATCAAGGTGTGAACTGTTGGGAGTGGCCTTCTAGCCACTAGGCAGATATATTGAGGAGGTGTCCGCTACAGTCTGTAGCGGTCTACAACGACTAAAGAAACTAGGCAGATCACTTTCCTGTTCCATTTAATATTAACACAGAGGCGATCTTCTTCAAACTTGGCTAAGTATCTCTTTCTCTCATTCTACTACATTACCCTCAAGTTACTACATTGCTGCACTTTAAACATGTGTTTTCCAGTACCTGTTCTCTCAGCCCACAGAACCAGACGAGCCCGTCGTCACCCACAAGAAGCGCAATGCAAGGAATCTCATCCATCCCCCAAGGTCATCACATTCTCAGACCAGGGTGATGGGTGGACTCTGGAATTGCCAATCTGCGGTTCGGAAGGCTGACTTCATCTCGGCCTTAGCATCTCACCATTCACTGCACTTCCTGGCTTTGACTGAGACCTGGATCAGCCCTGAGAACTCTGCGACTCCAGCAGCCCTATCCTCTGCCTTTAACTTCTCCCACTCTCCGAGACTGACTGGCAGGGGTGGTGGCACAGGTTTGCTCTTGTCTAGGAAGTGGAACTTCACTCCACTTTCATTCTCCCATCTCTCTATTTCTTCCTTTGAATTTCATGCTGTAACTGTATCTTTCCCCACTAAACTGCATATCATTGTCATTTATCGTCCTCCTTCTCCTCTAGGTAACTTCATAGATGAGCTGGATGTTCTTCTGAGTCTCTTCCCCATTGATGGAACCCCGCTCATTCTCCTTGGTGACTAATCTTCCATCGAACAAGCTGCAGTCATCAGGTCTCGAACCGCTGCTGTCATCCTTCGACCTTGAGCTCAACCAGACCCCTCCAACGCACAGAGCAGGCAACGTCCTAGACCTGATCTTCAGCAGACCTGTCCCAGCGCTGGATATGACAGTAACCCCCATACACTGCTCAGATCACCACTTCCTATCTTTCACACTCTCCCTCACTGCTCTCGCTGTCAATGCCTCTTCTTCAGGCTCGTCCTTCACTCGACGCAACCTGCACTCCATTTCTCACTCGTCTCTCGCTTCAACTATCCTTACTACCCTTCCACATCCTGATTCTTTTCTTTCTCTTTCTCTGGATTCAGCCACAGATACATTACTTTCTTCACTCTCATCTGCAGTTAACCTTCTGTGTCCTCTTTCCTCCAGGCCAGCTAGATCCTCTCCACCTGTCCCGTGGCTGACTGAAGTCCTACGCAGCAACCGAAGAGAGCTAAGGAAGGCAGAGAGGAAGTGGAGGAAGTCCCAACTCGACTCTGACCTGCACTCCTACCAAGCTCTCCTCTACAAGTTCTCAACGGAGGTTACTGCTGCCAAGTCATCCTTCTACAAGGAGAAACTGGAAGCATCATCATCCGATCCACGCAAGCTCTTTAGTATTTTCTCCTCTCTTCTCAAACCCCCCTCTCCCCCACCACCCTCTTCCCTTACCCCGGAGGATTTTGTCACCTTCTTTGAGGAGAAGGTTAACAAAATCCGCCAGTCGTTTTCCTCTTGCTCCACTTCCCTCACCAATACTCATCCTCTTCCCAATAATTCCTTAACATGCTTCTCTCCTCTTTCCACAGACAAGGTCCTACAGCTACTTAAATCCAGCAACCCCGACCACCTGCCCACTGGATCCCATTCCATCCACACTCTTCCAGACAGTCTCCATGGATCTGCTGCCCTTCATCACGTTCATCATAAACAGCTCCTTGTCATCAGGACGGGTCCCAGCCGCATTCAAGACTGCCAGAGTGGTTCCAATTCTGAAGAAGCCCACACTGGACAGCTCAGATGTCTGCAACTACCGGCCAGTATCACTCCTTTCTTTTCTATCAAAAATTCTTGAGCGTGCTGTTTATAACCAACTTTCTCTCTTTCTCACCCAGAACCTGCTCCAGGACCCCAACCAGTCCGGCTTCAAACC
Organism: Megaleporinus macrocephalus; assembly: GCA_021613375.1. Classification (NCBI taxonomy): domain Eukaryota; kingdom Metazoa; phylum Chordata; class Actinopteri; order Characiformes; family Anostomidae; genus Megaleporinus; species Megaleporinus macrocephalus. The sequence goes on along the minus strand of CM038703.1, from coordinate 56,774,706 downwards.
AGCGCACTCAACAGAAACAGCCCTCATAGCGGTGACTGAGAAGCTCCAGACTGCAAGATCATCCAAACTGTCATCGGTTCTGATCCTTCTGGACCTCTCTGCAGCTTTCGACACGGTGAACCACAAGATCCTTCTATCCATCCTCGCTGACCTGGGAATCGTGGGCTCTGCATGGAAGTGGTTTGAGTCCTATCTAGAGGGGCGGTCTTACCAGGTAACATGGAGAGGGTCTACATCTGCTCCTTGCAGGCTCCTTACTGGTGTCCCTCAAGGCTCAGTGCTAGGTCCTCTCCTCTTTTCACTCTACACCCGTTCTCTTGGTGATGTAATTACCTCTCATGGTTTCTCTTACCACTGCTATGCTGATGACACTCTTTCCTTCCCACCGTCTGATACTCAGGTTTGCAGTCGTATCTCTGCATGTCTGACCGACATTGCTTCATGGATGACAGCTCATCATCTGAAGCTCAATCCCAGCAAGACTGAGCTGCTGTTCATCCCTGGAACTACAGGTCCTCAGCAGGATCTTGCCATCTCATTCGAGAACTCTTTGATTGTTCCGTCTAAAGATGCAAGAAACCTTGGGGTGACTCTGGATGACCAGTTATCTTCTCAGCCCATATTACGAACCTGACTCGGTCATGCAGATACATTCTCCACAACATCAGACGCATCCGATCCTTCCTCTCTCAGGAGGCCTCCCAGGTGCTCGTCCAGTCTCTTGTCATTTCAAGGCTCGACTACTGCAACTCGCTCCTGGCTGGTCTTCCTCTGCAGACCATCAGGCCCTTACAACTGATCCAGAATGCAGCAGCACGGCTCGTCTTCAATCTTCCCAAGTTCACTCACATCACCCCACTGCTGCTCTCCCTTCACTGGCTTCCTGTAGCTGCTCGCATTCAGTTTAAAGTTCTGATGCCTATAAAGCTAAGAATGGACCAGCTCCTCCTGACCTTATGGCCAATTTTTAATCTTCCATTTCTGTCAAAATTATTGGAACGTGTTGTCACCTCTCAGCTCAAACATCACCTTATCTAGAATAACCTGTTTGAATCTTTTCAATCTGGTTTCTGTTCACAGCACTGAATCAGTTCTCCTCAAAGTTATAAATGACCACCTTTCCTCAGATTCTGGACAAATTAGCATTCTTATCCTTCTCCACCTTACAACAGCTTTTGACACCATTAACCACTCCATTCTTCTTTCTTGCCTTGAATTCTCTATTAATATCACTAGTACTGTCCTCTCCTGGCTATTGGCATTACTTACAAATCAGAAACAATCAGTTTTTAATATCAATAATTGCCATTCTTCCATTGCCCCAAGGCATTCCCAAATGTTCAGTGCTTGGCCCCTCTGTGACATCTTACATTGGCATGGTTTCCAATTTTACTGCTATGCTGATGTGCAGCATTGTATCTCTTCCAAATCCATCACCATCATCACCTCACTGACCTGCTCCATCATCACACTCCTTCTCATAGCCTTCGCTCTTCTGAGGACAATCTTCTGTCCATTCCCGTTAGGACTAAGCACCGAACCTGGGGTAATAGAGACTTCTCCATAGCTGCGCCCTCCCTATGAAACTCTTTTCCAAAATCCATAAAAGAATCTGAGTCTCTTCAATTTCAAGTCACTTCTCAAAATTCACCTCTTCAGATCTGTTTTTAATTTGTAATGTTATAATGTGTTTATATTTGTTCTTTTTAATGGTCTTACTTTAATTTTTGTTTGTCTTGTTATGTCTTGCTGTTGTTTGTTTTAAATGCTGTTACATCATATGCTTACCATATATTTTATGAAATTATTGTATCTTGTATTGCCTTATTTGTGAAGCATCTTTCTTAAAAGGTGCTATATTTAAAGAACCAAGTCACCAGAGGTTTCTCAAAAAACTTCTAAACAGCCTTAAACATGGGAGAGGTGCTTGTGTGAGCTAAAGATCAGTGGGCCCGGCAACAATGAGTGCTGGAGAATGAAAAAGCTTGTTGATTGATGTTTGTAACAATGACTTGCCAAAGTACATATATGTACATATGACTACAACATTGTCCATCATTTACATCATGACAGTTATAGTCTCAGGTTTGGTGTTGGAGTGGGATTATATCTAAGAAACTAGTTTACAGTACACCAAAAACTCAATACTGTATGCCTTTCATTTGAATGCCGTGCACCCTTGAGTTTGGGTTAAGCCAGCTCACCTCACTGTCCCAGCAGAAACATGATTATATTAAATTATCACAGTTCAGTTTACAGAGTAAATTGTTTTTGGTATCATATTTGTACTTAACAATAAACTCTGAAAAAGTAAAGAAGGTCCTCAATACAGTCTTCCTGGTCACTGTATAAATTCTGGTTGATTTTTAGGCCACATACTGTAGAATTTAAACAGGTTTAACATTTATTAAAGCAACAGAGAATACATACAGAGATATAAGATGTGTTTGGGTGATTTCATCATAAAAAAAGCTTTTTAGCAAAACCTTTAAAAAGACATGTGTATCTTCCTTTTCCACATCAACTTCTTGATTCTACTGAAAATCTCTTGCAGCTTTAAACCGTACATAATCGGATTAATAAGAGGCGTAATGACCATATTTTCAATAGCCATTATCTCAGAGAAAGCATGAGGTACAATACCATCAAATCTGGTGTTAATCACTTCAAAACAACAAAAACTGGAAAAACAGGTAAAAATGAACAGATGAGGGAAGCAGGTCTGAAAAGCTTTTCTTCTAAAATCTCTAGAATTCTTTAAACAGACTTCAATTATTCTAACATATGAGTAGATTATGAAGATCACAGGTGGAACTACAGTAATGGTTAAAGCAAACAGTCCATAGGAACTGCTAACAGTTGTGTCTCCACAACTTAATTTAGCGATTGAGTATTCATTACAGTAAATTCTGTCTAAATTATATCTGCACAGCTTAAGTTGGTAAGTTAATATTATTAATATTCCAACATCACAGACAGAAAAAAACCAACAGAAAAGTAAGAGTTTTCTAACAGTGGAGATTTTTATAAGAGTTGGATATTGTAATGGTTTACATATAGACACATATCTGTCATACGCCATAGCTGATAATAGAGTGAACTCAGATGCAGCATATGTGTAAAGACAAAAAGCCTGAAACAGACAGGCTGAGTAAGAAATAATTGGCGTTTCAGACAAAAAATCATTCAGCAGTTTAGGAAAAAGGGCCGTTGTTCCAAAGAGAGAATTGCAAAGTAAAGCAGCGATGAATATGTACATGGGCTCATGGAGACATCTGTTTGTATATATAACATAAATGACAACAACATTACAGAAAATAATCAACAGATAGGCTGCGAGAGTAATTATAAAATAAAAATATCTGTACTTATGCAGTTCTATATGTCCCTCCATTAAGAAGTATGTAACATCAGAAAAATTTTCCATGAGTTCTGCTGAAGTGATCCATAAATCTGCATGAACATTAAGTTGTCTGTAAGATCTGGTGTTGGTCACCTTTTTTATCAGGCATCGTCTGCTAGAAATTATAAGTCCTTGATGACCTGTTGCCTTACAGTCATGCTATAGTGAAGGAAGTGAGTTTGTATGTATTTATACTGTCTCAAATACATCTCATTGTTTACTGACTACCTGTCTAGTATCCAGCTCTGCCCTCCCTCGTTTCCATTGCGACAGTTAAACAATGAATGCTTGTGAACTGCAAATATCCAAGGAATTATCAGAGGACACTTTGCTGATTTGGGCCTTGTTCCTGTTAATTATGCTGGTACTCTTCTGTTCTTGATTCTTGCTTATTTTATGTCTCTCTAAATAGGACATGGTTCAACATTCTCTACTGTCCTCCTTTAGAATGTAGAGGGAATAAAAGTGGGAGGTTCAAGCTTCACAAGAATGTAAGTTTCTGATGGGATTTTTAGGTTAGGCAGGTGTTGTTGAGGGTCCAGGTGAAGTTGTCTGTCATGTGCACACTAAGGAACGTCAAACTTTTAAAACTTTCAAACCAGTGAGATAGGCTGGAAAACAATCTGTTGATCTTTCCAGACTGAAGTCTCTCACTTGCAGAGGTGTTCAGGCCCAGCAATCTCAGTCTTCTGAGGGTCAACTCTTGAAAGGGTAGTTCTAATGTCCACTGTGGACAGACTTCATACAATATAAAATGAAAAGTTTGACACACGGTGATCCAAGAGTAGCCTCTTAGGCTATGTCACCAACATGGCAGTCATCTGGAATGCTTAAAGGGCACCCGAGACCACTCCCCAGCCCACCCAGTCCACCAGGTACTGGATGCCACCCCATAACCAGCAAGAGTTCGGGAAGTGAAAAACTGTGTAAGCTGGCAAGCCAGCGACAAAATCCCACAAAGGAACAGTCTGAGGTATGGCAGTGTGGGGTGGACCCCCAGAAGATGGAAAGTGTAGTCGGTAGGTCCACCTAAATTAGCCCCACGTACCAAGGCACCACCTTTTTGACCTTTAACCCTAACCCTGTGCTCCTCTTTAGTAAACCTGAGCAGAGGTAACCTGAATTGGCATTTGAAGGGTGTCATGCCCAAGGATGAATGAGGGTGTTTTGGGCATACTCTGCCCAAGGTATAAACTTTTCCCAAGAAGCAGGGTTGGTAAAGGTGAAAACTCCATCAGTCTGACCATTGGACTCGGAATGGAAACCAGAAGAGAGACTCTCAAAGGCTGCCTTGAGCTGGTACAAGACCTTCCAGAAGTGGCTTTCGAACTGGGTCCCCCAGTCAGACACCAGATTGCTTGGCATCCTGTGAACACTGACCATATGCTGTAATAACAGCTTTGCTGTTTCCTCGGAGGATGGAAGCTTGGGCATTGACACAAATTTACATGCCTTGGAAAAATGGTCTACCAGGACTAAGATTACCGTGTTACCTCTGGAGGTGGGCAGCCCATTGATGGCACAGGGCATCCAGCTTGAGGTTCTTTGAGGCCTGGCCTATATAACCCCTTTATAATGAAGTTGAAGTGACTAAAAAACAGTGCTTGGTGGGCCTTCTTGCCAGGTTCATGCCAGGCCAGGTTCTTGTGGTCTGTCCAGATCATGAAAGGGCATTTTGCACCCTCAAGCCAGTGCCTCCATTCCTCCAGGGTAAGCTTCACAGCTAGGAGCTCCCTGTCTCCAACATCAAAAGTACTTTCTGCCAGGGACAGATGATGTAAATAAAGGCCACATGGGTGAAGCTTCTTAGTTGGGCCTAGGCATTAAGAGAGTACTGTCCCATGCTGACTTATGAGGCGTCTACCTTGACAACCTTTGGCATAGGCCCAGTCCTGAGTCTAGGTCTTTAAGCATGCGACCCTCGCAGATCCTACTGACATGGACAGCAGGGCTAAAGCCGCCTCCCAGGACAGCAGGACTGAGACCCAACTAGTGGTGGTGGGGAGGAAGGAGGAGTCCAAAGAATGTTGGTACCTGAAAGTAGCATAGAGGGAGCGAAAGTTGAATCCTATTAAAGACAGGTGGTGGGCTGCGATTGGTTGGCGTAGTGAATGAAGTAGTGACGTAGCATTCGAGTCTTCCTGGCAGAACTTTCGTTAAAGCTTTCATTTCTGCCAAAAAGATTCTAGAATAGGTGGATTTGAAACAGAGTTTAGTCTTTGATAAGATAACAATGAAAGAATAGATTTTGTTTGACATTAAGAAATAGCCTTTGGCATAGGCCCAGTCCTAAGTCCAGGTCTTTAAGCATGCGACCCTCGCAGATCCTGCTGACATGGACAGCAGGGGTAAAGCTGCCTCCCAAAATTAATAATTATAAATAAGGTATACCCACCAGAGAAGGATTTAGCTATACTAAATAATCTGGAATGAAACACAGGAGAATTATTAATATAAGTGAACAAACAAAATAATTAAATGAATGAAATAAGATAAGTAAATAAATAAATAAATAAAAGTGTTTGTGTGTATCGGGTTCTGTACACCAGTAGCAGAAGCAGTGATGTGGTGTGAGTAAGGTGCTGTTGAGGTTAGAGTTAGTTGTGAAGGCATCATATTTAACTCGTACAGAGCTATTTGGGTCCGCCCATGCGTACCCTTAGTGATTTAGAACTTGCATACATGTTTGAAAGTTGTGGATAATAAACGTACATACCATGAAAAGAGTGGAGTTTTTAAAGATAAACAAAATAACAAACAATGACCACGTATTATTGTAAGCATTGAGTGTGGAACGTGCTAAACCTAGATATGTAAAATTGGCTGTGTCAAGCAGAGTTAAATGGAGGGTAAGGTGTTGGATTCTTGTTTGCCACTGGGCAAAGATGTCTGAACCCCTGCAAATAAGAGCGGGAGAGAGCATAAGTAAAGCCGCAATAATGGCCTGGGATATGTTTGGCCTTTAAAATAAAATTTTTGGTGACTAATTGCCAGGTCAAACGTCTTACGAAAGACATGATTTTGGGCAAGAAGATCAATCTTTATTAATTATGGCAACTACAGCCTCGTTATCACAAATTATTTTAATTCTTTTGCATGACCAGGCCTTTCCCATAGAACGCACCCGACGATTATTGGAAAAATTTTGTAGAGAGCGGGGGAGGAAGAACCGAGGGCAAAGCCATAAAATTCGGCTGGCCATTTATCCACGAACTATTGCCAACAGAGTGAATCTGAAGACTCGGCCGCATAATTGAGGAGACAATGGCATCAATATTAATGACATCACTTAAATTATCAACAGAATGTGCCAGAGATAGCAAGTGAGATATAAAGGACCGGCCTTGTGGAATTATGCACATAGCAAATTTGAGAGGGCCTAAAAGTGAAAGAACTTCACGTTTAGTACGGAATGCAGAGAAAGGAAAGATGTGGAAATAGATTTGATGCAGAGGTGCTTTTCAGCAGGAGAGAGGCCCTCATCTTAACGATGTCTAGTATTATACCAAAAAACTTGAGAAGTAGATGGACCGACGGTTTTCTCAGCAGAGAGCGGGACGCCCAAATCTTCAAATACAGCCTTGAGAGAATCGAGAACAGAGCTACGCGAATGTGGAAAGTCAATCAGCAGATAATCATCAAACAAATGGAGAACAAAGGGCAGCTTGCAGATATTTAGGGGATCCAACACGATGCCTCGGACAGATTGTTAAATATATGAGGACTGCTCCTACAACCGAAAGTGAGCCTCACTGCAAAGTAGAATTTAGAATTCCACTTAATCCCAAATAGATGCCAGTCCGAGGGGTGAATAGGGATAATCTAGAAGGAGTCAGTAATGTCTGCTTTAGTGAGCAAAGAATGGCGACCTGTTACTTTAATGAGCCGAATAGCATCGTCAACGGAAGTGTAAAACAAGGAAAATGGCAAGAGAGGAATACATTTGTTGACGCTAGCTACTTTGTTCGAATAAGGAGAAGACGTCAAAGATCAAAGCAATTTACCGGAATATTTGCGAGTTTGGAGTTTACACGAAATGGAGAGAAAGTGGGGGTGGCGAAAAAGACCAACCACGTAACCTTTATTAACTTCTTTTTCCAAGAGAGAAGAAACTACGTTGGGTTCGGCCAGCGCCAACCTGAGGTTTTTTGCGACAAAGTAAGAAGAGAGATAGGAAAGAACACCAACCCAAAAACCTTGCAAAAGCCCAGTTAGCAAGTAATCCACGAAACACTGATCCTGGTGAGTGGATAAATAATGGGAGAGCTTAGGCACATCAATGGGAGTGGAAGGATGTCCACTCAAAATTTCTTTGGGAAAGATGGATTTCAGGTGAGGTTTCTTGCAAAAACTACAAACGTGCAAAAACTTAGTTAGGAAAAGAACAAACAGCTTCATTAAAATTATTACACTATTTTTTTGCCATCATGGCTAGATATAAGTCTAGTTCCTCCCTACAGTCTGGGCTGACTTGGCACAAAACATTGCGATAAACACCAAAAGCGACAACAAACTCTCCAAAGGAGAGATTGCATTGTCGCCTAGGATCGTCGGTCTTAAGAAAGACCAAAACGTCACCACAGTCCACTACTTGCCGGTCCATAGCTGGAGAAGTAGGGATGCTAAGTTGATATCCTTACCCCGTTAATGGATCTCATACGAGGAGAGACGGCAGCAGTAGCAGGAGGAACAAAAGGCCTACCCAGTGCTTGAGTAGGCACGGCAGTGGAGAGGCTGAAAGTAGGCAGCGTAGTAGAGGTCGAAGCATCCAGGAGCAGAGCAGCAGACGTGATCGAGACAGCAGAAGACAATACAGGAGCGGCAGCATTGGCAGGAGGGCCAGGATCAAAGAAAGCCTGCGGCCAGGTGGAGCTTGAGTTAGATCCAGACGACTTATTGAGTGCTGCCAGTCTGGGTTTGAGGCTTGTGACAGAGTTGACGAGACTCTTGATGACCTGAAGTAGTTGTAGATTTGCAGCAGCGGGATCGTCTGTGTCAGGGGGCGCAGAGCCCGGTGGAGCGGGGTGCTTAGATTTCCACGGGGAGGCTGAATTTGCAGAGCGCTTCCACCCTGGCTTAGCAGATAGAGCTGAGGCTGGGGGGGTTGATGGGGTCTGAGAGTCTGCGGGAGGATCGGGAGGATTGCCCAAGAGATTGGAGGCCAGCAGAAGAAGATCCTCTCGTGACAGTCTGTCGGCAATCGCCTAAAAAGTCCCGCTATGGCCTCAGACAGCCAAGAAGACCAGGAAACCTCGTGGCCACAGATGCAAGCGCTGCAGTGCATAGAAGCAGGTGGAGCGATCATATCATCATCTGAATCCGTATTGGGAATATCTGCAATCTCATGAAGAGACGCCTACGAAGTACATAGTGAGTCAGTCTGAAGAACGTTGGCACCTGAAAGTAGCAGAGAGGGAGCAAAAGTTGAATCCTTTTAAAGACATGTGGCAGGCTGTGATTGGTTGGCGTAGTGAATAAAGTAGTCACGTAGTATTGGAGTCTTGCTGGCATTTCCAAAAAGCGTTGGACCAACCAAAGTAAGGAGGGGTGGGGATATCCTGGGATATCACAAAGCCCTGGAAGTATGCTGTAGTGACACAAAACACCAACTTCTCCAGCTTGACCTATTGGTGGTTCTCCAGCAACAGCCTGACATGTTCCTTGAGGGACCGGCTGTAAATTAGTATGTCATCGAGGTAGATGTATGTTTCCCAGGGCTTCTCTGAGGACCTTTTTAATGAAACTCTGAAAGACCATGGGGGTCTTCATAGAAACTAAGAGCACACTCCTATGTGGCGGCAGGACCAAGACCTCCTGGATGTCCCAGTAGTCCCTGGGGACCCTAATTTGTCTGGCAATGGGAGACACTGCACCTGGTGGGTGCATCCTATCACCAAGACAATGGCCACGGTAAAGGGGCCCCGGGTATAAATATGTGGACCAGTCAATGCAAGGGTTGTGCTGTCTTAGCCAGGGGAACCCCAATACTAATCTTGTGAGCAGGTCCCTTACCAGTCCCCCTGACCCATATGTTTCCTGATGGGCGACTGGTGCCCCCTGACCACCATGCTACACTGGAGGCAAGCCCAGGGTTGTGGTGAGGCAGACCAGCAGTGCCTAATTGCATAGGTTTGGTGGGGTCCCGGCTTGGGGAAGGACTCGAACACCTGGGGGAATGGGAGACAGGAATGCCTGGTTCTCTGTAGTACCTGGTTTAGTAGTACCCTGTTCTTGGTAGTACATGGTTCAGTAGTGCCTGGTTCTCTGTAGTAGCTGGTTCTCTGTAGAACGTGGTTCAGTAGTACCCTGTTCTCTGTAGTACCTGATTCAGTAGTACCTGGTTCGACAACACCAGCATTCTTAATTTATCATAATACTCCTCTGTGCAGCTACCAGCTCTTCATCCTCTTTCAGTACTGGCTACCTGTCATTCTAGCTTTAAGGTTCTTTAGCATACTGTTTAGCTGGCTTCTCAGTAACCTACTTACCTGGCCTCCACCGCCTAGCCTGCAGCTTTGGACTTTATCTCTGGCCTTTGCATAATTCAGTGTATTTCATGCACATGACCACGTTAACCTAGGAGTCTTATAGAACCCAGGTATGGATGTCTGTTACAGTATGACAGTAGAAGAAATCTGATTTGGATTACTGCTTAGTTTAAGTCTTCTTTTGTCAGTTGAGTTGCATAGCATATGAAGTGGGAATGTCACTGTTGTATTCTGCATGGAATTTTATCAAACAAGTTTAGTGAATGAGTGGACCAATTATTGAAGAAGCAATTATGCATGTGGCAATTATTTGCTATAAAGAAACAGTACACAAAGAAGGGCACATTAAGCAGTAAATAATAAGTAGACACAGAAAGTTTTCAGTATAAGTATAAGTTTTGAAGTGGGATCATAACTAAGGAAGTAGTCTACAGCAAATCACCCAAAACTTAATACTGTATTTCTTTTATGTGCATAATCATTTGCCTTTGGATTGGTTAAAGTAATATCACCTCACTTACTCAGCATAAAGATCATTTATCATCAATAAATGTGTGACTACATTTTTTAAGTTTATAGTCAAAGTTCACTGTTTAAATTCACACAGCTTTCTCATTGAATCCACATACAATAAGGTAAGAAACAGCCTCTGCACAACAGGTTATGGTTTTTAATGGGCACTATATTTATATTACACTGGATTTGTATGCCACATACTGTAAAATTTAAATCTGTTCAACATTTTGAAAAGATACAGGAAAACATACCGAAATAAATATGATAGGTTTGAATCTCTTGACACATAAATAAAAGAATGAAAAGGAAACTTTTAAAAAGATGTGTGTATTTTTCCTTTCCCCATCATTTTCTTGATTCTACAGAAAATCTCCTGCTGTTTTAAACCGTACATAATAGGATTAATGAGAGGAGGAATGACCAAATTTTCAATAGACATTATTGCAGAAATAATACGAGGTAACTGTCCTTCAAATCTGGTGTTAATCACTTCAAAGCAGGAGAAAACAGAGAAACTGATGAAAATGAACAGGTGTGGGAAGCAGGTCTGTAGGGCTTTTGCCCGGAAATCTTTAGAATTCTTTAAACAAACTTCAAGTATTCTTACATACGAGTAGATTATAAAGATCACAGGCGGACATGCAGTAATTATTAAAGCAAACAGTCCATATGAACTGGTGACAGATGTGTCTTCACAACTTAATTTAGCAATTGAGTAATCATTACAGTAAATTCTGTTTATATTAAATCTGCACAACTGAAGTTGGTAAGTTAGTATTATTACAATCCCAATATCACAAACTGGAAAAAACCAACAGAAAAATAAGAGTTTTCTAACAGTGGACATTTTTATAATAGTTGGATATAGTAAAGGTTTGCATATAGACACATATCTGTCATACGCCATAGCTGATAACAGTGCAAACTCTGAAGCTCCATATGTATACATAAAAAAGGCCTGAAACATGCAGGCTGAGTAAGAAATAATCGGTCTTTCCGACAAAAAATCATTCAGCAGTTTAGGATAAAGGGCCGTCGTTCCAAAGAGAGAATTTAAAAGTAAAGCAGCGATGAATACGTACATCGGCTCATGGAGACATCTGTTTATGTAAATGACATAAATTACAACAGCATTACAGCAAATAATCAACAGATAGACTACTAGAGTAATTATGAAATAAACATATCTGTACTGTTGTAGTTCTACATGCCCTTCCATTAATAAGTACATAACATCAGAAGAATTATCCATGAGTGCTCATGCAGTAAACCGTAAATATCTAATAACATTAAGTTTGTAAGATCTGGTGCTTGTTACAGTAACATTCTACTTCAGTCATCTGCAAAAAATTAAAACTGATGAACTGTTGCCTTGAGAGAGTTACTTGGTGTGTATTTATACATTTTCAAATAGTTACATCTAATTGTTTTTTGACTACTTGACTAGTCTTCAGCCCCACCCACCCGTGTTTTTAAACACAGAATGTTTTTAAACTGCTAGCATGTCATAAAGTGAGGAAATTGTATCATTTGATGTTATATATTTTACAATTTTCTTTGATATTTATAATCAGATTAATAAAATATATATTTTCATTATTTGTCCAGGACCAGAGTTGAGGATATACTGTAGGAATGGGAAATCATAATCCACTGGCAGATATGACACTAGTTTTCTTTTGGCCAGGCAGTGAAGTGACATCTTGCTGCAAGTGTCTAGTTAACCCAGCAGATAGATTGCTTTATATTTTCTCAGGTAACTTTGTAGAAAACCTTATACTATATACTATACTATATACTTAATACTAATGTGGAATGCAAATACAGGATTACTTTAATAATCTTTTACCACTGATAGCCCTGCATCATTGTCTCACCCTCTATCACCATCAATGACTCTTCCTCCATCACTGACTCTCCCTCTAACACTGTTTCTCCCTGCACCACTGACCCTCTGTCTTCTTATATCTTTATATTCATGATGTAAATATTGGTGTTTTGGGTGTTGATTTTACTTTACATTAAGTAATTGTTCTAAAGTACTAAAACAGCAGATGATTGTTACTTCCATCGCTCACCACAAGCTTTTATTTTTGATTATATATATAATCATATATTTAATCTTGGCAAATTGGTGTTGCCATTCTGGGCAGCAATGGCAGCTTAAAGTGGTCACCTAGTTTTCAGCCATGTTGTGCATTTAATTTGCCATTGGTCATTGGGACCCCAGCATCCATCTTCTCATCCACTGAAGGGTACATTCCAGTTCCCGGGTAACCTGTTCAGTCTGGCCCTTGGACCAGGATTACCTTGTTCTCTTTAGACTTGGGTAATTTGGTTATAAAGTCTAAGGAGAGATGTGACAATGGACAAAGGTCCAAATGCCTGGCCTGCTGGATGTAAGCTAGATTTTTGTAATCCATCCATACCAGGAAGTGATGATGGCCCCATCCAGTCAGTGTCTTCACTCTTCTAAGGCCAGTTTCACTGCTAGCAGTTCTTGGTCACCCAAGTCATAGTTCTGTTCGACAGTAACATAGTAAGAGAAGAAGGTGCAAGAGTGTAGCTTCTGGGAGAAACCAGAGCACTGCAAGAGTACTGCCCCCATACCAATCCCAGATGCATCCACCTCCACCATGAGTTGGACATTGTCTTGTGGTAACTGGAAAGTATCAAGCGCTTCATGAGCTCAAAAAATGCCTTCAGTGTTTTCTACTGAAACCAGTCAGCTCTCTGGCAGGTAAGGGCAATCAAATGTGAGGCCACAGTGCTTAAACTTCTGAAAAACCTATGAAAGAAGTTCCCAGGAAGCATTAAAACAAGCAGAGTGATGCTGGCCTGGACCAATTTGTCACTGCATGAACCTGGGCTGGGTCCATCTCCAATTGGTTGTAAGATACCACAAAGCCCAGAAAGGAGATACACTGGGCATGGAACAGGGATTTTTCCAGCTGGGGAAATGTCTGACATGGGCGACATGTTCATCTACCATTCAACAATATATCAAGATATCTTCCAGGTATATGAATGCATAGTGGTTAATGGCTTTCGTCAGTACCTCTTTGAAGAAACAGCCAAGAGCATTCATTAATAAGGAGGACATCACTAAATACTCATAGTGGTCGTGATGAAAGCTGTCTTCTATTCATCAATTTTTCTTTTATGAAGTAGGTTTTAGGCACTGCACAGGTCAAACTTGGTCAATACTGAGGCATACTGCAGCAACTGGAATGCCAAGGTCATGAGGGGCAAGGGTCTAATGATCCTTGATCGTAATCTTGTTCAGGCCTTCATAGTCAATAGATAGGCGGGGGCCCCATCTTTCTTCCCAATGAATAAAAAGCCAGATCCTACTGGGGCTGTATGAACCCCAAGACCTCATGTATGTATTCCTCCATTGCCTTTCTTTTTGGCCCAGACAAAAAAAATGGATGGAAGCAGCTTAATGGCCATATTGAATAGGCAGCAGGAGCTGGTTTTCTCTTTGCTGAAGACCCTTCATAGGTTCCAGTAGTGTTTGGGAACTTTGGCTAGCTCTGATCTGGCACTCCCTGCTTGCCCGTTCAAGACAACAGGGTCCTTCAGGCCATGGAGGAAATTGGACTGGCAGATGGGCCCCAGGCGAGAACGTATCAGGACAGTTTTGTGACACAGCGGCAAAGGGAAGACCAACCCCAACTGCCGGTTCGGTGAAGTGATCAGGTACAGAGTGATCTGTTCTGTGTGCTACCCAATCTGTAGGGTTATGAGCCATCTTATACCTTCTGCGGTCTTATAGCCAGTTGTCAACTCTAATAGCAAGGTCTACCAGGCTGTCCAACTGGGGGGCACAGAGAGCCAACAGTGTACTAAGCTTGATAGCGTAATCAGCTACTCAGTATCTTCCTTTACTATAATTTAAATAAAATGACCACAGAAAAATGAGTGAAAAGTTACAAAAATAAGATAATACCTGTCAAACAATTAAATAAAACCTTTTTATCTTCAGAATTTAGCATTTTTGTATTTAAATTATTATAGGTGTATAAATGAGAAAAATTCTATAGAACTACTCTGCAGTAAGAATAATATATCCAGTATAATAGGACAGTATATCATTATGTGTGGGGCAGATTCCCTTTTACTGATCCAGAGAAACAGAATTAATTTACTCTATGAAAGTTCACTACAACACCCTATACATTTTGAAGATATTGGGGAACTCTGATATAACATTAAGTCTTAGCATAAATATGTATGTATCCGTAACTGGGTGCAGTAGAACTAGATTGTTCTACTGACACCACAGTTTTCTTAATAGCTTGATGAATACAAATGATCTGAGGACCAATTGCACAACGGTTTAATTCACACACAGCATAAACACAGTGACCACAGAATAGAAATATATTTGTGTTGGCAACAATTTAGTGTTTGCAACAATTTAAACAATAAACCTCAATTAAGTTTACTTTAGAGCAGAACATTTTTCCATGTATAAATATTTGTGACAGTTTTATTTGCAGTACTAGTCACACATTTTGTAATGTCAGCAATCAGCATGATTCTGACCTTTCAGGAATTTAAATAATCTTCAGGAGTGTTTCAATCTGTTCTTTTTTTAACAGTAGCATAATTATTATTAAGGCAAAAGTTGCTCTTCACACCAATAAAGGCAAATTTATAAACATAAAAATACCTCTGTTTTTAAAAAAATGAGCTAATGTAACAGAATCTTGGTTAAGCAAAGAAATACAAGTAAATGTATTATTCTCACAGCATGAAGAGTTTAAAGCATGCACAGCATTTTTGATCTAAATCTAAAGAGATGCATTTGCCCTTCTTTTCCATATTATTCTCTTAATTCTGTTCCAAATCTCCTGCAGCTTCAGTCCATATATAATAGGATTGATTAAAGGAGGAATGACCATATTTTCAACTGATACAATCATGGCAAAGATGTGAGGTACATAAGCTTCTAATCTGAGGTTGATAATTTCAAAACATGTAGTAACAGTAAAACTGATGAAGATGAACAGGTGTGGGAAGCAGGTCTGTAAAGCTTTACTTCTGAAATCTTTTGAATTATTTAAACAGACATAGAGTATTCTAACATATGAGTAGGTTATGAATATTACTGGTGGAAACACAGACATAGTTAAACCAAATAGTCCATATAAATTATTAACAGATGTGTCTCCACAACTTAATTTAACAACTGAGTAATTATTACAGTAAATTCTGTCTAATTTGAATCTGCACAGCTGAAGTCTGTAAGTCAGTATTACTCCCACACCAGTTTCACAGGAAGGTATAAACCAACTGAAAAATAACATTTTTCTAACAGTGGAGATTTTTATAAGAGTTGGATATTGTAATGGTTTACATATAGACACATATCTGTCATAAGCCATAGCTGATAATAGAGTAAACTCTGAAATAGCATATGCATAAATACAATAAGCTTGCAACAAACACGCTTGGTAGGAAATAATTTGTGGTTCAGACAGAAAATCATTCAGCAGTTTAGGATAAAGGGCCGTTGTTCCAAAGAGAGCATTAGAAAGTAAAGCAGCGATTAATATGTACATTGGCTGATGTAACTGTTTGTTTGTGTAAATGACAGAAATGACAACAGAATTACAACAAATAATCAATAAATAGACAACTAGAGTGACTATATAATACAAATATCTGTACTTCAGCAGTTCTACATGCCCCTCCAGAAACAGGTATGTAACATTAGTAGAATAATCCATGAGTTCCCTTGAACTAATCCATCAATCTCCAAAAAAACTCAGAGTTGTCTGTCTTTATTCACTGAATTCAGTCAGCATCACTGATTAGACGTTACAGGAAAGATGTACAATGAACACACAATAATCTTATAGTGAGTGATTTGTGTACTTGTGTGTATTTATACATTTTCAAATAATTACATATTGCTTCACTGACTGACAGTTTCTGGCCCAGCCCTCCTGTTTCATCACAGTTAGATAAACAGTGCTAAGGAATGGCAAATGTCCCTTAGATTCAATGATAAAAACAGGAATTTTTAGCAAAATAATAGTAAAGAAAAGGTTTGAACATTTTGTAAAATGAAATAAATTAGAATGTAATGTAACAAAGTTGAGAGAGTATTGTTTCCCCATGTTATGTCACCTTTCCTTTAATTTCTCTGTTTCCCAGTTTGAGAACTGGGCATACAGATTCTTGCAGCCTCCCTAGTGGAATTTTTGTCCCTTTTTGCTCTATGCAAAACAGCTGCACCTTCAATACTAGACTTTAGCTCCAGGGAAACGAGATTGTGTTGATGGCATATGGCATTGTGGTTATCTAACCACAGCATACATTTCCACTGTCTTTCTGAGACGAACTTGGGTCCTGAGAACTTTTGTAATAGTTTCAAGCTGCATTCAAGCTTCTCCTTCTGTTTGCCCTTTTGACTTTCCCAAGAAATCTCTCAGCCAGTTTGTTGCTTTTCCTCATTTGTGTTCCTGTCCCCTAGCAGTTTGAGTTTGTTTGTCACTGGTCTGAGTAAATAATCATGTTACATTACGACTGAGCCAATCAAATGAAACAAATGAAAGTTGCCCTAGCTAGTCAGGGGATGGCTATCAGCAGGCTTGAGAAGGCCCCACAGCAGGTACAGGGTCCTCCATGCTGTGGCACTTCTACCTGAAGTTGAAGACCCTAAACCTCCTGCCTCAGCAGAGCCCCATCTACCTGCTCCAGTGAGTTTTAATAGGGATCTGGGACATTGCAGGGGGTTCTTGCTTTCATACTCATTGCCCCTTGAGCAGCAGTCCCACAAAAAGAGCTGGCTACTTCATTTTCCTGCCCTTGCTTGGGCCACTCCCATTTGTGAACATCAGCCTGCATTGTGTTTTGACTGGCTTACACAATCATTGTCTAGATAGGGATCCCAGCACCATCCCTCTTGTTTTGGAAAGCTCAGAACTGCACTCAGGACTTCTTCGCCTCCAGCTGAAAACCCAGATCTCTCTGAGGTCCCCCTGGATTACTTAGACTTTTAAGATGTTTTAAACAAACAGATGGCATTACTCCTGCCCCTGCACAGACACTATGACTGTGCTTTCGACTTTTTCCAGGCACCAGTCCCCTGCAGGGCAGGTCGTTCTCCTTGTTGGGCTCTGAACAAAGGTCTATGTAGGAATATATCCAAGAGGCACTAGCCCAAGGATTTATATGACCCTCTACCTCACCAGCAGAGGGCTTTATTCCTGCAAAGACTACCAAGGTCTCAGTAAAATCATGGTCAAGGACCTCTAGGCCAAGCCCCTTAATGGCTTTCAAAGCACTGTAGCAGGCTTCATTATTTACCAGACTGGATTTGCACAGCATTTATAACCTCATTTGTGTCCTACAAGGGTACAATTGAAGATGGCTTTTATCACCCTGTAAGACCACTCTGGATACTTAGTGATGCCTTTCCTTCTCATGAATTCTCCAGCCATCTTCCAGCATTTCATATGTAACGTGTTACGGGAGGCACTGTACCACTACATGTTTGTTTACCTTGTTGAAATTCTTATTTTTTAGGCTTCACTTGGAGAACATCCTGTATGTTAAACTGGAGAACTCTCATGGCCAACATAGACAACAAGCTTCACCCATGTGCTTTTTTATTCCCATTGTTTAACTCCCATGGTTCACAATTACAGATTAGACCAGGAGTTTCTGTCAGTGAAGCTTGTACTGGAGGGGTAGAGAGAGTGCAGAACTCTCCAGCAACTGCTTTGATTGTGTGCTATCATAAACCTGGTTCGAAGAATGCCAAGCTAGATGCCCGCTCCACACAGGAGGACTCTTCCTCTGCTAACAACCTTCCAGAGCCCATATTTCCTGGGGCATGGATTTCGTCCCCACTGGCACACTGATAAAGTCTTCAGCCCCAGGTGTTGCTGGTTCAAACCCTGTCTGGCTGAATTACATTTTTCCTAAAAGTAATAAATACATTAATAAAACAAATAAAGTCACTCGAGTATAGAGACCATTTTCTTTGTTTTTGATTGTCTTGTTCAGCCTCTGCACAGCCCTGCACTTAAGCTTACACCTTGTTCCCTGGTGTTCCCTGGTGAGTTTTCCCTGGCCTCCCTAGTTTAGGAGGCCTAGGTTCGATTCCCCGCTCAGAGTGAATCACTGCATTATAACAATTGAAATCAGTGCAACCAGGTTGTAGTCGCTAAGATAGATCACTATTTTTGCTTGTGAGCAACACAATAGTGGTTGCTTTAAAGCAAGCGAGAATTATGTCTGCAAGTTTTGTAGCACATTATCTGATTGTGTGACCAAATAGAGTGGGGCAAAAAAGTTTTTAGTCAGCCACTGATTGTGCAAGTTCTCCTACGTAGAAAGATGAGAAAGATCTGTAATTTTCATCACAATCTTAATCTTTAATAAAAGAAGTCTTGCACTTTACTGAAAACCCTGTTTTTTGTTGAAATATTGACATCAGTTAACTGAGAATATTGGTGCTGTCATCCTGCTGCTCTACATTCAGGACTGTTAATGGTGGAGCAGAGGAGGGCTGAAATTTCGGGGAGACCTCATGCCTTTATTATCCTCAGCCTCTCTGTTATAATGTGTTCTCAAAGCCAGGCTTGCCTCCAACTCTTTTTCTTTTTTTCTTTAGCTGTTAGATTTTTTTAAATATTTTTTTATAATCATTAATCTGATTTTTGTGCTTGTTACACTATCCAGTGTTCACCAGAAGAGGATGGGTTCCCCTTTGGAGTCTGGATCCTCTTAGTGGCTGAGTGTAGTGTCTCTTGTCTGGCCTGTGACTGAATTCACAGTTACTCCTGTCCACTTACCTGTGACTGAAGGTGCAGTCACTCATGTCTGTAGTCCTTTTGCTGTACTGCTGTTCTCTCCTGTTCCAGTGCTAGCCTCCTAGTGCCTGGTTCAGCAGACTTCCAGATTTCCTGAGCAGTGAACTTGCACATTTAAACTGCATCTTCAGCTGATATAGGTTAGTAAAGGCAACTTCACAAGATACATAAATATACAAAAGACTAAAAGAAAATATTCCACTAATTTCCATTTTCGTATGTCATTATTTATGTCAGTTGTGGTCACAGTTCAAATGTAAGTTAATACTATTTGCCTTTAACATGCATGACTGTGGTCGGGAAAAGTTAAAAAAAAAGCTCACCAGCTTGTTGTTCAGAAAGTTCTCAAATAGAGTTCAAACAAGGTGAAATGAGAGAACAACTATGCACCACAGTCTTATCATTTTTTTTAATGGGCATGGAATATATTCCCTTAGTTTTGTAGGTTTTGATTATGTAAAAATCCAAAATTGAGAAAAGAAACAACATAAAATACAGAAATGAAAGAGTTCCAGTCATACAGAATAACAAGAATTTGGTAAAGAAATCATTTTTGAGGTAAAGGTTTAAAAAGACGTGTGTATCTTTCTTTTCCACATCATCATCTTAATTCTGCTGAAAATCTCCTGCAGCTTTAAACCATACATAATAGGATTAATAAGAGGAGTAATTACCATATTTTCAATAGACATTATCTCAGAAACAAGAGGAGGTATATTTCCATCAAATCTGTTGTTAATCACTTCAAAACATGAGGCAACAGAGAAAGTGGTGAAAATAAACAGGTGTGGGAAGCAGGTCTGTAGAGCTTTTCTTCTGAAATCTTTTGAATTCTTTAAACAGACATCGATTATTCTAACATAGGAGTAGATTACAAAGATCACAGGTGGAGCTACAGTTATAGTTAAACCAAACAGTCCATAAGAACTGGTTACAGATGTGTCTCCACAACTTAATTTAGCAACTGAGTAATCATTACAAAAAATTCTGTCTAAATTAAATCTGCACAGCTTAAGTTGGTAAGTTAATATTATTAATATCCCAATTTCCCAAACAGGAAACATCCAACAGACAAATAAAATTTTTCTAACAGTGGAAATTTTTATAAGAGTTGGATATTGTAATGGTTTACATATAGACACATATCTGTCATACGCCATAGCTGATAAAATAGTGAACTCAGATGCAGCATATGTGTAAAGACAAAAAGCCTGAAACAGACAGGCTGAGTAAGAAATAATTGGTCTCTCAGACAAAAAATCATTTAGCAGTTTGGGAAAAAGAGCCGTCGTTCCAAAGAGAGAATTGAAAAGTAAAGCAGCGATGAATATGTACATGGGCTCATGGAGACATTTGTTTGTATATATAACAAAAATGACAACAGCATTACAGAAAATAATCAACAGATAGACTGCAAGAGTAATTATAAAATAAAAATATCTGTACTTATGCAGTTCTATATGTCCCTCCATTAATAAGTACATAACTTCAGAGGAATTATCCATGAGTTCTGCTGAAATTACCCATAAATCTCCATGAAAAACAACTTTCTAATATCTGGTTTTGGTCACATTTCAATCAGGCACCGTCTGCTAGAGTTCATAAACCCTAATAAACAGTTGCGTTACAGTCATGCTGTGGTAAAGAAACTGACTTTGTGTGTATTTATACTTTCTCAAACAGTAATATCTCATTGTTTACTGAGAACATGACTAGTCTCTCCAGCTCTGCCCACCCTCGTTTCCATTGCAACAATCAAACAACGAATGCTTGTGACCTGTAAAAACTCATGGGATGAAGTGATGGAAATTTTTGTCATTCCTTGGAGGTGTATGTCTAATTCTTTGATACTTCTAGAAGGACATATAGTTTGGTGGAAAATGAATAGTTAGGCAGGATATGCTCTTCACATCCCCTAGAATGTAATGAATATGAGGTGTTGCCGATTTCATGCTTTACAGGTGAACTTATCTATCATGAACACACCAAAGAACTTGGAGCATTGGAATCTTCCACTGTTGAATTAATGATATACAGTGGAGAGAGATCTCTATCTTGAGTGGTCCTGAAATTAACCATCATCTCTTTCATTTTATCAATGTTAAGTTTGTGTTCTCTCCACCAAACTGCAAGTCGCTTACCCTCCTCCCTGTATGCAGACTCATCATTGTTGCTGCAAAGACCAATCACTGTAGTACCATAAACAAATTATTATATGATTTGGTCTATGCTTAAAGGGGCAAAGCCTTTTCTTATAAAGCCCCCCAGCTTTTGAGTAACCTTTTAGTAATTGTTCATGATGCAGTCACAGCCTCAATTTCAAGGCTAAAAACTTACTGTTCAGTGGAGCATTTGGTAATTAGTGGGTCTGTTAGATAAGAGGTGCAGATCTGGGGTCAGTGACCGAGAGTATTACCGTGAACTATGTTGTACCGTGAACTATGTTGACCGAGAGTATTACCGTGAGTATGTTGGTATTGTCGTCCCACTGGACCCTAACAACCAATCTGTCTCTGACTCGCTACAAAATGCTTCACCAACAGTGGGTCCAGCAGGTGTAGTGGAACTCCAGTCGACTATGGTAGCCCAAGGAAAACTTCTGGGATCCCATGCACAACAATTGTAACATCTGACCGACACCATGGAAGAAGTGCTCCATACTCTAAGAGCTTTTTCCCCAGCACAAGCAGCAGCCGCACCCCCATCTCTCTTCCACCACCCATACCCTTCATCTCCGAGCCCCCCCGATCCAACCCATCCCAGAGAAATATGACGGGGCCCCTGAACAATGCAAGGGATTTCTCATGCAGTGTAAGATCTACTTCAGCAGGATTCCCTCTGCTTTTCCTTCTGATGAATCTAAAATTGCTTTTGTCCTTTCCTTGTTATCTGATAAAGCACTCATGTGGGCCACTTCTATGTGGGGACTGAGGAGACTGTTGCGTTGTCTTACAGGGACTTTGAATCTACTTTTTGCGATGTCTTCGACCACTCTGCTAGTGGGAAGGACGCAGATGAACAGTTGCTGCAGCTATAAAAAACTGGGAAAAGGTCGGCTGCGGAGCATGCTTTAAGCTTTTGCACCCTGGCAGCAGAGTGTGGATGGGATGAGAAATACTCACAATCTACAGACAAAGTCTCAATGACCCTCTAAAGGCAGAACTGGCATGTAAAGGGGACCAATTTGAGTATTCACAACTCATTCAGCTTTTAATCAAACTGGACAATCTCATTCACACTCGTCACCGAACTGCACCAACCTCCTACTCCCCTGTCACAAGCTCCTCCCCTTCCAGTGATCACAAAGATATGGAAATTGGACGAGCCAAGCTTTCTACGGAAGAAGGCCAATCAAGACATTTTAGATCCTCCTGTCCATCCCTGTTTTCATCTTCCTCTAGGGTGAGCGGCTTTTCAACTTCCTGTATTGAAAATAGAAAACTCTGTATCCCGGTCACTCTTTCATGGGGCTCGTGTCATTGCTCTCTTGCAGCCTTAGTGGACTCAGGTGCTGCCTCAGCAGATGGCTCATAGCCTCGGCATTCCTCTCCAACCATGCAAAACACCCATATCCATTAAGGGATTGGACGGCAAACCCATTGACACTGGCAAGATCACAGAAATCCCAGCCCCCCTCACTCTGAAATGATCAATCTTTTTGTCATTAAATCTGATGATAACCCGGTCATATTAGGTTATCCCTGGTTGGCGTTGCAAAATCCTGAGTTTTGTTGGACTTCAGGGGAATTAGATTGATGCGGTAAGAACTGCTTTTCAGACTGTATGGCTCTCTCTTGTCTCGCCACTACCACTGAAAGCCCGAACACTAATTGCGAAGTGCCCATCCCCCCTGAATATAGTAAATGGGCAGACATGTTTGGTAAAGGTAAAGGTAAAGCGGCATGTCTCCCCCTTCACCATCCCTGGGATTGCACAATCGACCTTTTCCCAGGCGCCACGTCCCCTAAGAGCAAGGCATACCCTCTCTTTGCCCTTTGAATCACTGGCAACTAAAAAATTTGTCCAAGAAGCTTTGGCCCTTGGTTATATCCGCCACTTCACTTCTCCTGCGGCTGCAGGATTTTTTTTTATTAAAAAGAAAGACAGAGGTCTAAGATCATGCATAGACTATAGAGGATTAAATTTCATTACAATAAAAAATCATTACTCTCTTCCTCTCATCCCCTCAGCCATCAAACAGGTCAGGAAAGTGAAAGTATACACCAAATTAGATTTGCGCAGTGCTTATAACCTCATCAGAATCCGTGAGGGGAATGTAGGTAAACAGCATTCATGATGTCATCTGGTCATTATGAATATTTAGTTATTAATCATTGGAGCAGTGTTGTCACAGCGCCATGGCAACCTACCAGTTTACACCCATGCGCCTTTTTTTCCTGTAAACTCAATCCGGCAGAAAGAAACTATGACGAGGGCAATAAAGAACTACTCACTACCAAGGCAGCACTGGATGAGTGGAGGCACTGGTTGGAGGGGGCTGTTACTTTTTGTAATCCTGATTGATCATTGAAATCTGGAGTATGTCAAACCTGCCAAACATCTAAACTCACTTCAAGCAAGGTGGACTTTGTTTTTCTCCAGATTCAATTTCACGCTTACCTACAGACCTGGCTCCAAGAATGGTAAGACTGATGCTTTATCTCGTATGTTCGAAAAAGACCAAGACAAACCAGCTAACGAAACTATTCCTCCTCCCTCCTGCATAGTTGCACCTGTTTGATGGGAAATCATGGATGATATCTGACAGGCGCAAACCACTGATACCCCTCCCTCTGACTGCCCACCTGACAAAACTTATGTCCCAAGTGACATTCGCCCCGCTCTGCTACACTGGATATACCGCTTTGAGCTCCGGACACCCAGATATCCAATGCACTCTCTCGTTGACTCAAAATAAGTTTTGGTGGCCGACGGTGGCCGAAGATGTGGGGGACTATGTTAGATCCTGTACTGTATGTGCACAGAGCAAATCATCCAACCAACTCCCGGCTGGTTTATTAGAACTTCTGCCCATTTTTTTATCTGTCCATAGAATACTGTTCCAGAACCGGGCTGGCTTCTTCAGATGTTTTTTTAGTCTAATCTAGGGTTTCTATGTTTAAGGGTTAACTCATTGTGTGCAGCTTGTGGTGTACCCTCGGTATTTACTCTCATGAAGTCTTCTCTTTATGGTGGACATAGATACTGATACACTTACGTCCTGGAGAGTGTTCTTCACTTGGGTGGATGTTGTGAAGAGATTTTTCTTCACCATGGAAAGGATTTTGCGATTATCCACCACTGATGTCTTCCGGGGACGTCCAGGTCTTCTTGAGTTCCTTTTTGAGTACCAGTGCACTCTTTTGAATTTGGGTGTTCCAATCACTTCCATAGTTAGAAGTGTATAAAACCAACACATAATTTTGCAGATTGCTTCTACACACATTAGTGAAAGACTGGGTCACTCTCAGGAGCTCAGTGAATTCTAGCATGGGACTGTGATGGGATGCCACCTGTGCAACAAGTTGTGAAATTTCCTCACTACTAAATATTCCACAGTTAACTGTCAGTGGTTTTATAACAAAGTGGAAGTGATTGGAAATAACTGCAACTAAACCTTGAAATGGTAGCCACGTAAAAGTCTTTAAGAATTATTTTGTCACTTGTGTTTGCACACAGTGAAATTTGATCTCCACATTTAACCCATCCATGCAGTGAAACACCCACACACTAGTGAACATACACACTAGGGGGCAGTGAGTACACATGCCTGGAGTTATGGGCAGTCCTATAAACGGTGCCCAGGGAGCAGTTAGGGATTAAGTGCCATGCTTAAGGGCACTTCAGTCGTGTCCTGCTGGGCCCGGGGATCAAATCAAGACCGGATCCCTAACCTTCAGGCCACAACTGCCCAAAATAACAGAGCAGTCAGTGGATGCTGAGGCACATAATGCACAGAGGTTGGCAATCACTACAGGCCTCCAAACTTCATGTGCCCTTCAGATCACGTACTGGTCTAGGGGTGTAAAAGTAACCCAATGGGCAGGTGAAAAGGGGTAGAGAGACCGACACGACACAGCTGTTTGCAGTAGCCTTGGGTTTCACTCCAGATACTTAAGGGACATACCCAGTGGGGACATAACACTACCCTAACCAAAAATACCGCCTCTTACCTAGTGTGTCTAGACATTAAATGGCTACCAGGAATGTATAGGCACGCCCACTTGCCTGTCCATCCACTATTAGCAAAATACTAAAGCCACGAGGGGAGCAAAATATTAAAAGCAGTGTGTGGCACAATTAGCAAACATTGCAACTTGCAACTATTAGCCTCTGGACTGTTCCTCTCCAACTGCAGCTCTCTCCCGTTGCCCCTCTGAATTGGCTCCTTTAAACAAGACCCGCCTCCAAATGTAACTCGACGACTCATGGTTGGCGTATGCAGCAGCTGGCCACAGGTGATTGCAAAAAAGGAGAAAAGAAAGCCCAACGCACTCCTCTAGAACGTAGCAACAGCGTAGAAAGCTTCATGGAATTGCAATAAATAGCGCTGGTGGTGAAACAGATTGAAATGTGTATAAACTGCTGCTAGAATGATTGAGCATACATAAATTCAAAGCCTGAAGCCTACAGTATTTTATGCTGTTATACAACGTTAGCAGGGTGCTCATGAAATGTGTGCTCTGTCAGTGCTAAGAGTGATTGGTGTTTGCATTTGCTAGAGCCCTGGACTTATTGCGTTCACTCCATTAGCCAGAGCCTCGTGCCCACTGCATTCCTACACTTATTCTTCCAGACTCAGGGCCACAGGCCAAGGCACTCAATCATCCACTGCAGTCATACATCAGCTTACGGCCTTGAGCTCTTTGCATTCACTCATCAGGTCAGGGAGACAGGCCCATTTCATTCACTCTACCTCAGGGCGATTAGCGGAAACATGACTCATGCTTGCTTGATTCCACGGGACCCCACAAGCACCATGCTCTCTAGGGGCCACAGGCCCACAGCTCTACCATGCCACCTTGAGGGTACAGGCCTCCACATGCATTACGCTCACTTGGACCACAATCCCACACATGTACCACAACGCTTGAGGCCCTGGGCCTCCCTATGCACCATACTAACTTAGGGAGTTTAATGGAGTGCAAGAGAAGCATAAGAAATTTGTGGCTACAGCAAAGGTTATTCTTTCTGACCTGTTGCTGAAGGCTCAGTGGCTAAAGATTAAATGTACATGACGGGATTATTAAGAGGAGCAATGACCACATTTTTACTGGTGTTAATCAATATATATTACATGTATGTATTTTAGTTAATGTTTGTAGTTAAAGGCTAAAAATCCACCAGCTTGTTGTTCAGACAGTTAAACTCACACAGCTCTCTCAAACACAAGTACACTAAAATAAGAAACCAACTCTGCACAACAGTCTTATTGTTTTTTTATTGCCACTAAAAGTATTTTATTAGTTTTGTATGCTGCAGTACAGGAGAATTTAAATATGTTCAGGAAGAAGATATTTCCTTTTATACAGAATAACAAGAATCAGGTAAAGGATTTTAAAGGACACATTTAAAAAGACATGTGTATCTTCCTTTTGCACAAAATCTTGATTTTACTGAAAATCTCTTGCAGTCTTAAACCGTACATAATAGGATTAATAAGAGGAGCAAGAACCAAATTTTCAATAGTCATTATCTCAGAAACAATATCAGGAATATTTCCACCAAATCTGGTGTTAATCACCTCAAAACATGCATTAGCAGAGAAACTGATGAAAATAAACAGGTGTGGGATGCAGGTCTGTAGAGCTTTTCTTCTGAAATCTTTAGAATTCTTTAAACAGACATCAATTATTCTAACATATGAGTAGATTATAAAGATCAAAGGTGGAAATACAGTAATAGTTAAAACAAACAGTCCATAAGAACTGGTTACAGATGTGTCTCCACAGCTTAATTTAGCAACTGAGTAATCATTACAAAAAATTCTGTCCAAATTAAATTTGCACAGCTTAAGTTGATATGTTAGTATTAT
This sequence comes from Megaleporinus macrocephalus, assembly GCA_021613375.1. Taxonomy (NCBI): domain Eukaryota; kingdom Metazoa; phylum Chordata; class Actinopteri; order Characiformes; family Anostomidae; genus Megaleporinus; species Megaleporinus macrocephalus. The sequence goes on along the minus strand of CM038703.1, from coordinate 56,747,430 downwards.
TAAAATCCCAATTTCACAAACAGGGAACATCCAACAGACAAATAACATTTTTCTAACAGTGGAGATTTTTATAAGAGTTGGATATTGTAATGGTTTACATATAGACACATATCTGTCATATGCCATAGCTGATAACAGAGTAAACTCTGAAGCTCCATATGTATAAAGACAAAAGGCCTGAAACAGACAGGCTGAGTAAGAAATAATTGGTTTCTCAGACAAAAAATCATTCAGCAGTTTAGGAAAAAGAGCCGTCGTTCCAAAGAGAGAATTAAAAAGTAAAGCAGCGATGAATATGTACATGGGCTCATGGAGACATTTGTTTGTATATATAACAAAAATGACAACAGCATTACAGAAAATAATCAACAGATAGGCTGTGAGAGTAATTATAAAATAAAAATATCTGTACTTATGCAGTTCTATATGTCCCTCCATTAATAGGTACATAACTTGAGAAGAATTATCCATGAATTCTGCTAAAGTGATCCATAAAAATTGCTTTCAAAGTTTTGGTGTTGGTCACATTCCAGTCAGGCACTATCTACTAGAGATAAACCCTGATGAACTGTTGCCTCACTGTCATGCTGTGGTGAAGAAACTGTGTGTATTTATACTTTCTCAAACAGTAACGTCTAATTGTTTACTGAGTACGTAAGTAGTCTCCAGCTCTGCCCACACTCGTTTCCATTGCAACAATCAAACAATGAATGCTTGTGACCTGCAAATACTTCTGGGATGAAGTGATGGAAATTTTTGTCATTCCTAGGAGGTGTGTTTTGTTTTTTGGTACTTCCAGAAGAATGAATAGTTTGACAGGATGCTCTCTACTGCCTCCTAGAATGTAGTGAATATGAGGTGTTGCTCTTTTCATGCTTCACAGGTGAGGTAATCTGTCATAAACACACCAAAGAACTTGGAGCTTTAGAACGTTCCACTGTTGAATTAATGATATACAGTGGAGAGAGATCTCTATCTTGTGTTCCTGAAATTAATATTAATATTATGTTAATATTATGTTTTCACCAATCTGCAAGTTGCTTGTTTTCTCCCTGTATGCAGACTCATCATTGTTGCTGAAGAGACCCACCACTGTACACTCTAAAAATAAAACTGTGATGTACTATTTTTTTTTTTGGTGAAACATTTTTACACTTAAAAATATTGAGTAAATGAAAGCTGTGAAATCATTTAATATGATCCGAATTGAGTAAAAGCAAGTAAACAAATTAAGTAGATATGAGCAATCACATTTAGCTATACAGCATATAATATTGAGTAGATATAAATAAAATACTAAAATACTAAAAAAAATTGTAGATATAATTGACCTGCTAGTGAGTATTATGTACTAAATGTTTTTATTTAATGCTCCTCATAATGGACTTATCAAAATTTACTTCATTTTTAAAATTGTATTTATATTTTCCTCCTGATGTTACAATGCCTGTCCGTTCTCCTTATTCCCTACAAACCAAACTACATGAATCAAAACTGCACCAACAGACAGCACTACATTTCAGATTCCCAAAGTAGTAAGTATAAAATGTTTCAACATTTACTTACTTAATCATCCAGGAACACAATAGTATGGACAACATTTACTACAGTTTTATCCTTGTTTAGCTTCTTTGCTTAATGGTACTGTCACTGTAAATCAAAATGTAGCTCATAGTAAACACGCATGACAAGAAAAAAAATATATACATGCAAGTGTTTCACAAAAAAACATGACAGGTTGACCTTCTCTCTCTCTCGTACCTATTAGGCTGCATGTGTAGCTAATATTAGCGCTGGAGATTTTGTCAAAACCATGCTTCTTTGTGGTGAGCGCTAGCACCTTTCTGTGGTATGAGACCTGCCGGAGATTTGGAGGAACTAACAAGAAAGGAGGGATGATTGAAGCATGGAGGAGGATGATTGGAGGTTTGAATGGAGGGAAGGGAAAGTTGAACGATTGAGGTGTGGAGAGAGATGATTAAGAGGAAAAGGAAAGAACAATTGAGGGTTAGGGGGGAGGATAATTGAGTAGGAGGGGGAAGTTGGATGGTTGAGGTGGGCATGATTGAGGGAAAGGGAAGTTGGATGATTGAGGTAGGGGGAGGATGATTGAGGGAAAGGGAAGTTAGATGATTGAGGTGAGGGAGGGACAATTGAAGGAAAGGGAAGTTGGATGATTGAGGTAGGGGGAGGATGATTGAGGGAAAGGGAAGTTAGATGATTGAGGTGAGGGAGGGACAATTGAAGGAAAGGGAAGTTGGATGATTGAGGTAGGGGGAGGATGATTGAGGGAAAGGGAAGTTAGATGATTGAGGTGAGGGAGGGACAATTGAAGGAAAGGGAAGTTGGATGATTGAGGTAGGGGGAGGATGATTGAGGGAAAGGGAAGTTGGAGGATTAAGGTATGGGGAAGGGATGATTGAGGGAAAGGGAAGTTGGATGATTGAGGTATGGGGAAGGGATGATTGAGGGAAAGGGAAGTTGGATGATTGAGGTAGGGGGAGGATGATTGAGGGAAAGGGAAGTTGGATGATTGAGGTGAGGGAGGGACAATTGAAGGAAAGGGAAGTTGGATGATTGAGGTAGGGGGAGGATGATTGAGGGAAAGGGAAGTTAGATGATTGAGGTGAGGGAGGGACAATTGAAGGAAAGGGAAGTTGGATGATTGAGGTGGGGGAGTGACGATTGATTTAAAGGGAAGTTGGATGATTGAGGTGGGGGAGAGATGATTGAAGGAAAGGGAAGTTGGATGATTGAGGTAGGGGGAGGATGATTGAGGGAAAGGGAAGATAGATGATTGAGGTGAGGGAGGGACAATTGAAGGAAAGGGAAGTTGGATGATTGAGGTGGGGGAGTGACGATTGAGGGAAAGGGAAGTTGGATAATTGAGGTAGGGGGAGAGACGATTGAGGGAAAGGGAAGTTGGATGATTGAGGTAGGGGGAGAGACGATTGAGGGAAAGGGAAGTTGGATGATTGAGGTAGGGGGAGGGCTGATTGAAGGAAAGGGAAGTTGTATGATTGAGGTAGGGGGAAGGACAATTGAGGGTAAGGGAATTTGGATAATTGAGGTAAGGGGGGTATGATTGAGGAAAAGGGAAGTTAAATGATTGAGGTGAGGGGGTATGATTGGGGGAATAGGGAAGTTGGATGATTGAGGTGAGGGGTATGATTGAGGGAAAGGGAAGTTGGATGATTGAGGTGAGGGGGTATGATTGGGGGAAAGGGAAGTTGGATGATTGAGGTGAGGGGGTATGATTGAGGGAAAGGGAAGTTGGATGATTGAGGTAAGGGAGGTATGATTGAGGGAAAGGGAAGTTGGATGATTGAGGTAGGGGGAAGGACGAATGAATGAAAGGGAAGTTGGATGATTGAGGTAAGAGGGGTATGATTGAGGGAAAAAGAAGTTGGATGATTGAGGTAGGGCGGAGGGACGATTGAGGGTAAGGGAATTTGGATAATTGAGGTAAGGGGGATATGTTTGAGGAAAAGGGAAGTTAAATGATTGAGGTGAGGGGGTATGATAGAGGGAATGGGAATTTGGATGATTGATGTAGGGGGAAAGACGATTGAAGGAACGGGAAGTTGGATAATTGAGGTAGGGTGAGAGACGATTGAAGGAAAGGGAAGTTGAATGATTGAGGTAGGGTGAGAGACGATTGAAAGAAAGGGAAGTTGGATGATTGAGGTAGGGGAAAGACGATTGAAGGAACGGGAAGTTGGATAACTGAGGTAGGGTGAGAGACGATTGAAGGAAAGGGTTAGGGTTAGGGTAGGCAGGGGGCATTGATCGGGTGGGCAGCCGCCATGTGAAGCGGCGAAGCAGCCAGGAAAGTAAACACTGAAGTTCATGTGCAGAAGTCCAGACATTTGTGTTTTCTTAAGTGAAGAGTGTAGATCAGAGCCTGACACTTTCACTGACTGATGGAAGTTATTTGAAACTAACTCACAGTTTGCAGCAATAAGACAAGCATTACAAATTCAACTATACTACGATGATTTTGAAACAGCAAATCCTCTTGGCTCCAAACACGGAATTCACAAAAAATTTTTTATTTGGTTTTAAGAAACTTTCCCTCCAAAATTTAATTCAGTTTTGATGAACATTCATTTGGTAGCGCTTTTTCACATTTTACAAGTTTTGATGTTATACTGAAACCACGGATAAATGATGTAGAAAAACTAGAAAGCAAAGGGATAAGTCTTCAATTTTCTTCATGAGCCGGTATATGGTACAATCGCACATATCACTGGAGACCATCTGGGCATGCACACAATTATTGGTTTTAATGAATCATGTAGTAGCCATTGTTTCAGCCGACTTTGATTGAGAGGAGTGATTCTCAAACAGTGTATAGTGGGACAGACATTTTTGAAACGCATTGCGAGTCTCTTCAGGAAAATTTGCAACTGAACTCTCTATGTGGTCTGAAAAGAAATTCTACATTTAATTTATTTAAATATTTCCATGTTTGTTATAACTATTCATTTGATTTAATGCATGATCTTCTGGGTGGTGTGGCGCAGTATTAGATCAAATTGCTTACACAACATTTCATATCAGAACAGGATTTGCTTTCTAGGATTTATGGTTTTGATTATGGATTTTTAAAACAAAAATATCATCCCACAAAGATCATTTTGGAGAGTGCTGGCAATCACATTGGTTTGAATTCATGAAGTAATGAGCCCTGTATCCCAAATTCCCGGAGCACCCCCCCACAGAGTATCATGAGGGACATGGTTGGATGCCTTCTCCAGATCCACAAAGCACATGTGTACTAGTTGACAAACTCCCATGCACCCTCCAGGACCCTAGCGAGGGTAAAGAGCTGGTTCAGTGTTCCGCTTCCGGTGCGCCGCAGAATGGCCGTACTTGTGAGATCTCTGGGTAAACTCTACAGCTTTTTGTGTTTTATTGTCCTGTTTCTAAATGTTTTTATAGAGTTATTATTATCTGAGCCTCACCCCAAGCATTTCAATGCATGTTATGTCTTGGCATGATGTGCAAATGTCAAATAAACTTGAATCTTGAAACACGACCAGGACAAAACCAGCATTGTTCCTCCTGGATCCGAGATTTGACCATCTGCCGGAATCTCTCTTCTCCAGTAGCCCTGCATAGACCTTACCGGGGAGACTAAGGAGTGTGATTCCCCTATAGTTGGAACACACTCTCCGGTCCCCCTTCTTGAAAAGGGGGACCACCCTCCCAGTCTGCAAATCCAGGGGCACTGCCCCCAATGCCCACGCAATGTTGAGGAGGCGTGTCAGCCAAGACAGCCCTAAGTCATCCAGAACCTTGAGGATCTCATCCACCCCCGGAGCCCTGCAACCAAGGAGTTTTTTGACTACCCTGGCTACTTTAGCCCAAGTGATAGATGAGCCCCCCTCCGAGTCCCCAAGTTCTGCTTACTCTACAGAAGGTGTGTTGCTGGGATTGAGGAGATCCTCAAAGTATTCCTTCCACCGCCCAACGACCTCCCTAGTCAAGGTCAACAGCTCCCCACACTCACTGTATAAAGTGTGAAAAGTTGCTTTCCACGCCTAAGCCGTCTGACGGTTTGCCATAAAAGTCGGTTTGCCAAAAGTCATTTTCCATAGCCTCACCAAACTCCTCCCACACCCGGGTTTTTGCCTCAGCAACGGCCGCAAGCACAGCCCGCTTGGCACGCCGGTACCCATCAGCTGCCTCTAGAGTCCCACAAGCTAGCAAGGCCCGATGGGACTCTTTCTTCAGCTTGACAACCTCCCTTACCCAAGGTGTCCACCACCGGGTTCGGGGGTTGCTACCACAACAGGCACTGACAACCTTGTGGCCACGGCTTCTGTCTGCCGCCTCAACAATGGAGGTGCGGAACATAGCCCATTCTGACTCAATGTCCCCAGCCTCCCCCGGGATGCGGTCAAAGCCCTGTCGGAGGTGGGAGTTGAAGATTTTTCTGACAGGTTCCTCTTCAAAATATTCCCAGCAACCCTCACTATCCATTTGGACTTGCCACATTGGTCCAGCATCCTCCCCTGCCATCTGATCCAACTTAACACCAGGTGGTGATCAATTGACAACCCAGCTCCTCTCTTTACCCGAGTGTCCAAGACACATGGCCGCAAATCAGATGACACAACTATAAAGTCAATCATTGAACTGCACTTATGGACCCCTTTGTGCTCGAACATGGTGTTTGTTATGAACAAACTGTGATGACCACAGAAGTCCAATAACAGGACACCACTCGGGTTCAGATCAGAGAGGCCGTTCCTCCCTATCACTCCCCTCCAGGTTTCACTGTCATTGCCCACGTGAGCTTTGATGTCCCCCAGCAGAACAAAGGGAGTTCACAGTAGGGGCACTTTCCAGCACTCCCTGTAAGGACTCCAAGAAGGCTGGGTACTCTGTGCTGCTGTTCGGTGCATAAGCGTAGTCAACAGTCAACCTGAAGGTGCAGCAAAAGTACCCTCTTATCCACTGGGGAGAACCCCAATATACAGGCGTCCAGCCAGGGGCTACCAACAAGCCCACTCCTGCCCGACACCTCTGACCCAGGACACGTCCAGAGTAAAACAAAGTCCAGCACCTCTCAAGGATATTGGTTCCAGAGCCCACACTGTGTGTTGAGGTGAGCCCAACCATATCTAGCTGGTACTTCTCAACCTCCCACACCAGCTCAGGCTCTTTTCCCACCAGAGAGGTTACATTTGATGTACCCAGAGCCAGTTTCAGTAACTGAGGATCAGAAAGTCTAGGCCTTCGCCTTCGACTGCCACCCGATTCACATAGCACCGGACCCCCATTCCCCCTCCTACAGGTGGTGGGCCCATGGGGGTGTGGACCCATGTATCTCCTTCGGGCTAAGCCTGGCCGGGCCCCATGGGTGAAAGCCTGGCCAGCAGGCCCTTACTGAGAAGCCTGGCTCCAGGGTGGGGTCCCGGTAACCCTAGCACAAATCCCCTCCACTGCGGAAAGGTGGTGATCCAAGGAGGTGCAACAGTTGCTTTTCTTTTTTACCTGTTGCTGAAGTCTCAGTGGTTAAACACCCAGTTGCTTTTGTATTACCTTTTTTTATATTACTTCTGGGTTGGTGTGACCCGCCAGGGTTGCTATGGCATCCACCATGCCGGTGCTTCCATCCCAGTTGCGGGTCTCATGTTTTCTCTAATGTTTCTCCCCCACTTTCCACTCCCATTTCTACCAGTGCCGTTCTTCAATCTCAGCCACTTCCCCCGTCCTTCAATCATCCCTCCCCATCCCTTAATTGTCCAACTTTCATTTCCCTCAATTCTTCTCCCCTTCCCTGAATCGTTCTTCCTTGTTCCTCAATCGTCCAACCTCCCTTTTCCTCAATCATCCCCCTATGCCTCAATCATCTGACTTCCCTTTCCCTTAATCATCCCTCCCCTTCCTCCAACCATCCTCCTCCATGCCTCAATAATCAATTATTGACAGCCTCCCAGGAGCCATCTGTGAATCCTGCCCAATGTGCAAGCTTCCTTCATTCTCCATTTCCTTAATTAATAACTCATTAGCAATTTTACATTTTCACCACTAGCAGGCAGCCTCAGCACTCTGCTGGCTCAGGTTTTATCCCTCCAATGAAAAGACTTTGGGACCTTCTCACAAGTTTTTCAGTCCCATTCTGGAAGCTTACCTTCTTCAGGAATACTTGATCACCCGTGCTAATCTTGGTCAGGTTTAACATGGCGGTCGTTGGTTCACTTTTCCCTGGACAGTGATATTCACACTCCTAGCTGCCAAGCCTGACAACTCAGCAACATAAGAACTTTATTGTTGCCACTTACCTTGAGGGCACAAACAGACAGAAATAAATCCAGATATTGCACCTCAAGCAGACCATCGAAATCCTGGATACAATACTTTCTTCCATCTCCTCACACTGTTTGGGCTGGAGTTCCATGCCCTCTTGACACTAATTTCCCTTCAGATGAACTCTTTCCTTGCCCTGCCTTACTGGTCCACACTTTGCAAAGTCACAATTACTTCTGTCTTCCCACTGTGACTGAAGGCACAGCTGACCCTTTCTTCCTGCTTGTTGTTGAAGACCCAGCTGCTGTTGTGTTACTGCCTGTGCCTAAAGGTCAAAGTACTCCTGTCCACCTGCCTGTGGCCGAATTCCTGGTTACTTTGTTCTTTTTTCGGCCCTGTTTATCTGTCTGTGACTAAAGAAACAATTGTTGTTGTTTTCTTGCCTGTTGTTAAAGACACTGTTGGCCCTGTCTTCCAGCCTGTGGTTGAAGGCCCAGCTGTCTCTGTGTTCCTGCATGTGGATAAATTCCCAGTTACTTTAGGAGCTAAAGACCCAGTTGTCCATGTCTCCCTGCCTGTGGCTAAAGGTCTAGGTGGCCCTATTTTCCTGAGTTTGTCTGAAGTTCCATTGGCTCTAAACTTCCTATCTGTGCCTGAAGACCCAGCCAGTTTATCTCCCTGCCTGTGGCTGAACGTCCAGTGTTTTTTGTCTACTTTCTTGTGACTGAAGGCACAGTTGCAATTGTCTTGCTGCCTGTGGCTGAATGACAAGCAGATCCTGTTTCTTTTTGTAACAATTACTCCTGTCTTCCCACCTGTGACTGATGGCACAGCTGACCCTTCCTTCCTGCTTGTTGTTGAAAACCCTGTGCTGTTGTATTAATGCTAATGCTTAAAGGGCAGTCAACTCCTGTCCACCTTCCTGTGGCTGATTTTCCAGTTGCTTTGTCTCTCAGCATAAGGGCTGAAAACACAGCCAGCCCTGTTTACCTATTTGAAGTCAAATTTGCCCTTGTTTGTTTGCTGAAGGCCCGGTTGGCACTGTCTTTTTGCTGGAGGTTAAAAACCCAGCTGTTCACGCATGTAGTTGAAGACAGAGTTGCTCTTGTCTTTACGCCTGTGGCTGAATTCCCAGTAGCTCCTGTCTTCCTGCCTGTGGCTGAAGTCACAGCTGGCCAATTTTACTGCAAGTGTCTGAAGCTCAAACCACTTGTGTCCCCCTGCCCATGCTTGAAGGCTTTGTCGGCCCTGTTTTCCTGCCTTTGGCTGAAGGAACAGTTGCACTTCTTTTGCCTGTTGCCGAATGACTAGCTGGCTTTGTCTCCCTGTCTGAGGCTAAGGGGGCCAGTGGTTTTTGTCCTCTTGCCTATTCTTGAGGGCACAGCAGTGGCTGTCTTCTTCTGGCCCTGACTTTCTGCAAGTGGAATAACACCTTTTCATACTTAACCCATTTATTACAGCTGAAAAGTTTACCCAGCTACTTTCTATATATATTGTGGCCGGCAGATGTCTCGCAGATCCAGCTACTCCAAATGACTCCAGTTACGGGCCACCTGATCACTGACCTCTACAGGTGGCGGCCTTAAAAGCTGCCTGTAAAACTCACTGGAGAGCGACTGCTGAACGAGACGCCACGGGAAGCCTGCTCTGCTCTCCTCAGAGCTGTTTCATCCCGCTCTGCGCTGTGCTGCACTGCTCTGCTCGATCTCCCCTGTTTTGTCATTCTCTCTCTCTCTCTTTCTCCACACAGCGGACTGAACCAGCACATGAATGTGTCCTGCTGTGTAGAGCATATTTTGGACGCAAGAGAGGGAAACAAAGACCTCAGTGCCAGAAGCAGCTGCCCAGGACCACTGTGACTGCGGAAGATGAGCCAGGGTTTCTATTTGGTGGCTGCTTTCTTTTTGCGCCTTTTTTGACTGCCTTGTTTTTTAAAAAACAAAAATAAATAAAAATATTGAGTGCCACGAATGCAACTTTCCTCTCTCTGTGGTCCCTCACAGCTCTCTAGTGCCCCACAGTGGTGGAGAATGCAGGCAGCGGTGGTCGCCTGAGTGACCCACCTCCCTGGAAAAAGAGAGAGTGTAAGTCGGACTGAAAAAAAAGGGGTTTTTTTTGCCCAGAATTTTTTTTTCTTCCTCTCTCTCATGTTCTTTCCCCCAGTCAACAGTGAGAGAGCATAATGGACCAAGTGATTCAACACCTCTTGGAGGTCAGCCTCCAGCAACAGATGGCCACACAGGAGCTCGTCCGAGGTGTTCGTGCGCTAACGGGGGACCTGCTTATGTCCCGCCTGGCCACTGCTAACCCTCCACTGCCCAGCCTCAAATAAGCAGCCCACCAGCTCCTGACAAAACTAATGCCTGCAGATAATGTGGAGGCATACCTCCACACCTTCAAGGTGGTCGCCAAAGGGAGGTGTGGGGCCGCGGGTTGGGGACAGAAATTCTCACACCCCTTCTAACAGGCGAGGCCCAGCTGGCCTATTATTTCCTGCTGCCGGAGCATGCCCAGGAGTACAACCAGCTAAAAGAGGAAATCCTGGCACAAGTGGGCCTCAGACCTGAGGCCGTGTCCTTCGAGTACCACCGTTGGACCTACCAGTCCGGCCAGAGGCCTCAACAACAGATGTTGCAGCTGCTGCGAACAACCCAGTGTCGGTTGCAGCCTGAGCTCCGGAGCTCCAAAGAGGTTGTGGAGAGCGTGGCAGTGGAGCGGTTCCTCCTGATGCTGCCTGTGGATCTAGTGAGGCCAGTAGCCATGCAGTAGGCAAAAGACCCCCACGCCATGGTGGAAGCCATGGAGGCCGAGCGCATGCACAGGCTGGTTCAGGCTGATGTGGGCTGATAGGCCGAAGCCGAGCCCCAAGGCCCATCGTGATCGGATTCACCCACGACAGACCCCGACAAGGGAGGAGGAAGGGGCTGGAGGACACCAGACCCCCATATCCCCACGCCTCCAGGTCCCCACTAGGTTCTGATGCCAACGGAGCCTGACCCAGGTCCCCCGTCCCAGCCAGCGAAGACCTGGCTCACTGGGTGTGGGGTGCACGGGAGCTCCCAGGTCGAAGGCTCCCATCATCTTATTCATTGCCCAGGAGGAGGATTCATTGTGCCGGCAAGACCACCATCATCGCGAGGGGCAGTCCAGGACAGCGGCCTCAGGGGGACAGCGGTGAAGCCAGCGGTGAAAGTGAGGGCCAGGGTGCCAATAACCCCCTCTCTTCTCTGTTTCACCAAATATTTTAGTGGAGAAGAGTTTTGCCAGAGAGCAGAGGGAGGCTTCACTGCCAAAGTCCATCCCGGGCCACAAATACATCCTTTTGATGGTGGACCATGGCACTAGGTACCCGGAGGCAGTCCCCCTCCAGAAAGCCACCTCCAATTGCCCCAGAGCTGTTCATGCTTTGCACCCACATGGGAAACCCCAAAGACATATCACGGGCCAGGGTACCCCTTTCGTCTCCCGGCTGGTGGTGGACCTCTGTAAGCTCCTGCGCATAAAGCACCTCCCGATGGGCTGGTGGAGCGCTTCAACCAAACCCCAAAGCAGGAAATTGGTTGCTCAGGACAAAGTAAGTTGACTGCTGCTGAACAGCAGTGGAGCGTGAAGCCCTGGCCATCAAATGGGCCCTGGAGGAACTAAGATTCTATCCCATGGGTGGACCCTTTGTCCTGGTCATGGACCATGCCCCACTTCAGTGGCTGGCCCAGGCTAAGGATTTCAACCCCAGGGGCACCTGTTGGTTTCTCTCTCTCCAGGACTTTTCATTCCAGGTGCAGCATAGAGCGGGAGTCCTCCACGGCGACACAAATGTCCTCTCCAGTCTGCCGGCTTGCTGGGCATCCAAGAGCCCTTTTCCTGCGTGTCTCTAAGGGGGTGGAGAATGTGGGCGGCAGACATTTCACCGATCCAGCTACTCCAAGCCATGCCAGCCACCGATAAGAGTTCAGCACCCGCTGTTTTGGACAGCCAACAGCCGTGGGGCACCTGCGCCTGGCGGCTGATAAGGGGCCCAGGAGCTGCTGCTTCCTTAAAACCACGTTGAGTGGCTGTTTTCTTTTCTTGCCTTTTTTTGACAACCTTGGTTTTTTTTTGTTGTTTGTTGCCTAGATACTATTAAAAATAGCGGCTGAGTCCCACAAATGCAACTTCCCTCTCTCTGTGATCCCTTGCAGCTCTCTAGAGCCCCACAATATATATATATATAGTAAGTAGCTGGGTATATATATATATATATATATATATATATATATATATATATATATATATATATATATATATATATATATATATATATATATATATATATATGCCCAAAATGCATATTATGGAAATATATGTATATCAATATTATGATTTTTTTTTTTTTTAGGCAAAGAAAGTTTTCAAACAATGCAATCCCTGGAAGTTTTTCCTGTTGAGTCCTAAATAAGGGTCAGGTTTGTAATATTGACCTGACAAGGTACATATACACATAAATAAATGAGGAAAAATATTTCTCTGGGTTATATATATATATATATATATATATATATATATATATATATATATAAACTTTTAAACTGCAATGACTATCTTAAGTATAAGTTTCTATATGTGTAGCTAATGGAGAAAAAATCGCCAGCTTGTTGTTTAGACAGTTAAATTCACACAGCTCTCTCAAACACAAGTACAGTAAAATGAGAGAAACCAACTCTGCTCAACGGTCTTATTGTTTCCTTTTATTGGTACTAAATATATTTTGTTCGTTTTGTATGCTGTAGTAAAGGAGAATTTAAATGGGAATGACACAACTAGAAATAAAGAAATAGAAGATTTCCTTTCATACAGAATAACAGGAATCAGGTAAAGGGTTTTTTAAGGGAAACATTTAAAAAGGTGTGTGTATCTTCCTTTTGCACATCATCATCTTGATTCTATTGAAAATCTCCTGCAGTCTTAAACCGTACATAATAGGATTAATAAGAGGAGCAAAGACTAAATTTTCAACAGACATTATCTCAGAAACAATGTGAGGTATATTTCCACCAAATCTGGTATTAAGCACCTCAAAACATGCAGTAACAGAAAAACTGATAAAAATGAAAAGATGAGGGAAGCAGGTCTGTACAGCTTTTTTTCTGAAATCTTTTGAATTCTTTAAACAGACATTAAGTATTCTAACATATGAGTAGATTATGAAGCTCACAGGTGGAAATGCAGTCACAGCTACAACAAACAGTCCATAAGAACTGGTTACAGATGTGTCTCCACAACTTAATTTAGCAATTGAGTAATCATTACAAAAAATTCTGTCTAAATTAAATTTGCACAGCTTAAGTTGATATGTTAGTATTATTAAAATCCCAATTTCACAAACAGGGAACATCCAACAGAAGAATAAGAGTTTTCTAACAGTGGAGATTTTTATAAGAGTTGGGTATAGTAAAGGTTTGCATATAGACACATATCTGTCATATGCCATAGCTGATAACAGAGTAAACTCTGAAGCTCCATATGTATAAAGGCAAAAGGCCTGAAACATACAGGCTGAGTAAGAAATAATTGGTGTTTCAGACAAAAAATCATTCAGCAGTTTGGGAAAAAGAGCCGCTGTTCCAAAGAGAGAATTGAAAAGTAAAGCAGCTATGAATATGTACATGGGTTCATGGAGACATCTGTTTGTATATATAACAAAAATGACAACAGCATTACAGAAAATAATCAATAGGTAGGCAGCAAGAGTAAATATAAAATAAAAATATCTGTACTTGTGTAGTTCTATATATCCCTCCATTAATAAGTACATAACTTCAGAAGAATTATCCATGAGTTCTGCTAAAGTGATCCATAAATGAACATTTAGTTTTTCTCTCTCACATTTCAATCTGGCATCATCTGCAATTAATTATGATCTGCTGAGGAAACTGACTGTGTGTATTTATACTTTCTGAAACAGTGACATCACTTAGTTTAATGACTGACTAGTCTCCAGCTCTGCCCACCCTCGTATCCATTGCAATAGTTGAAAACGAAGGCACTGTAAATATCCGAGGGAGTAACTCTTTCTTATTTTCTCTGCTTAATCTATTCAGATGCCTAGTTTTGGTAACCAACTAAGCAGTTTTTTGGTCTTTGAGCATATTTCTGCACTAGGATCTGTTCTCTTTGTTCTTTTTTCTGTCAGTTACTAATTTGGGCCTTGTTCCTTTACATTATGCTAGTACTGCTGTTGTTCTTGATTCTAGTTTATTTAAAATGTCCCTGATTGAGTCATGTGTTCCGAGTGAAGTCATGTAAATAGTTCTTTTATTTTCAATCCTCAACATGACTTAATATAGCCACTCAAAAAATCACTGTGTGTTTGGAAAGGCTATGTACTTGTCCAGGTGGAGGTGTGGGGGTTATTAATACATTCAGCAATTTGACCATCTAGAAGCGGTGGAACAAATGCTCTGGTACCAGCTGCCAGTCACTCCATCTCCTCCCTGTATGCTGACTCACCATTGTTGCTACTGAGAACCACCACTATCATATCAGCAAATTGTATGTAATTTGACTTTTCAAACACAGTCATGAGTCAGCAGTGTCAAAAGCAGGGGACTAAGAACACAACCCTGCTTCAATTACTTGCCAATCCTGACAGACTCAGGTCTCCCCAGTCAGGAAGTCTAGTTTTAGAGAGAGAAGTGTTCAGGCCCAGAAATCTCAACTTTCAAATAAGTTGTTGTGGTGTGTCTGAAATTTAGAAAAAAAACTATTTCACACAAACAGAAAAAATAATTTCAGAGTGTGGCTGGTGACTCCGGCAGATCTAACTATAACAGCCTAAACTAAAAGGAGAATTTCCTGACCAAAGAAACACATCCTTATTGGCTCTGCTTGATATTAGTGCAGCATTTGACACAATATACCACACTATCCTACTAGACAGACTAGAAAACCTCATAGAAGTACCAAGAATAGCTCTTTCTTGGTTTAGATGCCACCTAAGTAAACACTATTAATTTGTAAATGGCATTTCATCTATTCGTACCAGTAAAATAAAATATGGTGTTCAGCAGGGCTCTGTCTCAGGATCTATATTATTTGTCTTATATATGTTACAAGATTCAAGTTTGCTGATGGTGGACTGATTTGAGGCATGAGACATGGAACTTGGGGTGGCTGCACATTGACTGGGAAGGTAAACCAAGGTGGGAGGAGTCACATGAATCCTTGGGCTAGCACGTCTTAGATATACTCCTCCATAGCCCTTTGTTCGGGGCCCGACAGCCTTCTCCTGGGGGGACTGGTGACTGGGAGAATGTCAATAGCATGGTCATAGGGCCTGTGCAGAGGCAGTAGATGGGCCTTCTACTTGCTAAAAACCTCCCGAAGGGCTATATGTCAGCTGTAGGCAAGGAAGAAGCACAGTTCAAAGCTTACCAAAACAAGAGAAATGGCACTGGGATCCCTATCTAGACAACTGCAGCTTCCCATGTGATGGTCGCAATTAGGAACACCCCTGAGATATGGGGTCCATCACAAGCCTTTAACACTTGCATGGACCCCAGCATTTTCCCTAAAGCTCTGGGCAACTCTGACAGACTCTGCGGCGCAATGGCATGGATTTCTTTGCCCTCCTTTAGGAAATCAAGATGGGAAGGCTGTCCACAGTAACCACTAATGTAGCTAGGCCTCCCTCTTAGCTTCCTACAGTACACTCAGCTGATTATCTAGCCTAATAGCCACCTCAGTGAAATCCTTAAAGAAGAAAGAAGACTTCTGAGAGGCCGGCTCATCCTAAAGGTCTTCACTTAGACCTTGCTTAAAGGCAGACATCATTGGCCCTGAATTCCATCTGCTTACTTTGGGATTGCATGGCATATTCTAGCACTGAGAGTTTTCTCCGTCATGTGTAGAGGAATCGGGAGCCTGATTGCAAGTCACAGACTGGATGGTCAAATGTATGGTGCACGTCAGCCATAAATTGGTCTATGGAGTCACTCACTGCAGGCTGATGCTCCCAAATTGGATTGGCCCAAGCAAGGGCCCTGTCTGGAAGAAGGGAAATGACGTAAGCCACCCTAGCTCTTTCTGTAGGCAATTGGGATGTTGCTCAAACGCCAGGGAGCACTGAAGCAAGAACCCCCTGCAACATCTGGGTTCCCATCATATCTCTCTGGAGCTGCAATGCCCCAAGCCCCTGCTAGGCCACTCCCAGCCACCAGAGGGAGACCAAGGAATGAAGTGGCTGATTAGGCATGATTCTAGTCAGCTGGCCACTGTCTTACTTAAGGGGAGTAAACATGACACTCAATACTCAGTCTTAAGTCCATGCTGCCACAGTCTCTAGATCAAGCCAGTATCTATATTTGAGTCTTGAGTTGTTTCCAGAGCTCTTTCTTGCACTCCCTCCCAGCACTTAAAAAAAACTAAACACAAGGGGATTGCTCTTGAGCCCATCTCTTTTCTTCTCTCTTCTGTTCAAGATTGAGCCAGAATATGGACCCAGCAAAGCAATCACAATTAGAGCAGTTGAAAGCTGCACTGGCTATTGCAGCCACTATGAGCAGCGCCAGACCATAGTGTAGAGCCAGCAGAGTCACTAGCTTGGTCCAACCCTTCACTCGGTCCTACTAGTGGGCAACCTCTCAAAGTAAAACCCCCTCTTTTGACAACCCAGTCTGTAGGGGGGTAGATGGAACTCGCCTCTTAGAAATTCAACAGGGTAGATGCTTTGTTCATGACTACACCATTGAATTCCACAGTCTGGTTGCTGAGAGTAATTGGAATTCGGAGGTTCTAATAGCAGCTTTCCAGCAAGGGCCTCAAGGACAAGCTGACACTTGTAAACCCCCCACCACATTTAAGGGCCTCATTGAGCAGGCCCTTAAATTGGACAAGAGCATGTAAGAATGCCAGAGAGACCGTGAGAGTCTAACCTCCTAGCACCAAGCCCTGTCACCTGGCACTAGGGCTCCTCCTCTTTCCCCCAGGTTCCTGGAAGATCCCATGCAGTTGGGGCTTGCTAGGCTGTCCTGCCAAGAATGCGACTTGCGCATGTGGGAGGATAGATGCCTGTACTGTGGGCAGGCCAATCACTACCAATGGGGACTAGCAATCCTAAATCAGTGTCCCAGATCCTCTGGTCTGTTCCTGATGGGTACCCTGTCTTGGCGGGAGGGGAGAGAAAAAGAGTCCAGAAATTTGTTGACTTTTGGGCAGCTTTTTTGATCACACCCTGACCAAGGCCCTTGAGCTGCCCCTAGTCCAGCTGGACATCACGGTGTCTGTCTCGTTCCCCCACACAGGCCGTATAAATGTGTGATCCAACTCCTCCTGGGTACCTCCCCTCTCAGAGGGAGATTGTTCTCTCTCTCAGGCCCAGAGAGAGTGGCTATGGAGGGGTACATCAGGGAGGCATTAGCATTAGGCTTCATCCAACTCTCTACATTCCCAGCGTAGGTATTCTTTTGTGGGGGAAAAGGATGGTGGCCTCTGCCCTTTTACAGCCCATTATCAGCCATTATCAGTGTGGAGACACTTGCTGGAGGGAGCGAAACACCAGTTCCTGGTATGGATGGACCACAAAAAACTATAATCAACAGGCCAGGTGGGGGTTGTTTTTCAGTCACTTCGACTTTGTCCTGTCCTAGCAGCCAGGGTCAAAGAACACTAAGCCTAATGCTCTCTCCAGACTAAAGGCAGCTCCCCCTTAGAATTATCCTCCAGGACCCCTTATCCTGTAAATATATTGTTTGACTAGAGGAGGATGGGTCGCCCCTGTGAGTCCTGGTTCCTCCCAAGGTTTCTTCCTCCAGTTTTAGGGAAGTTTTTCCTTGCCACCATTGCCTCTGACTTGCTCAGAGGGGGTTACATGTTGTGACTTCATGTTTTTATGCTTTTACACTCCCGTGAATCTGCTTTGACAACATCATTTTAAGAAGTGCTATACAAATAAACTTGACTTGACTGAATTCCCAGTTACTCCTGTCCTCCTACCTGTGACTGCAGGCCCAGAGACTCCTATTTTCCTGTCTGTAGCTGAGATCTCAGCCGCTCCGGCAGCTGTAGCGCCAGCTCTTTGTCCTTTTGCCATACTGCCTTTCTATTCGGTTCCAGTGCTAGCTTCCTAGTGTCTAGTTCAGTAAACTTCTCAGCAAATTAAACTAGCACCCTTGAACTGCATTCCTGGGCTTTGGTGCTGGTGCATGGGGGCTACAAAGGACCAACATGGAACGTTGGGAAATGGGGGCGACTTATCCGTAACAGGGTTCATACTGCCTACCTCTGGCATGTAAAGCGAGGATGCTACAGGGTAAGCCACCAAATTATAGTACCCTCCTCTAGGAATGCTTCCTACTCCTACTGCATGATCCCTGTTGAAGGCCCAGAAGAGCTTGGTGTCCAGGATTTGTTGTGCAGGGTCCCAACTTTGCTCTTCTGTTGATCAAGTACTGGGTATGTCCCCATGAGTCCAGCAACTGCTGGACAGTGCAGGCGTGTCAATCAGGAGGGGTGGCGGGGGGTTTTGGGTCCGGCGTATGGGGGCTGCAGAGGACCGGCTTTAGATGGGAGACATGGAATGTTGGGTTGATCCGCATCAACCGAGGGAGGAGTGGGTGATATGAGACTGGGTTTATTCGTTGGACCACCTTAAAGGGCAAGTTTACTGGAGATCCCTGGTGGAGAGCTAGACTCGCTGCCCTGGGCGAAGTAAAGAACCTGGCCAACGGTCAGCCACCTTTTTCTACAAGGGCTGAATCTTGTGCAGTGCCCCACAAGCCCTCTGCCAGACCCTTCAGCACTGCCAGACCAGATCTCGAGCTGCAGGGTACCCTGTCTTGGGTACCAACTGGCACTTGAATGGGGACATGCCCAGAGAGGAGTGCCACAGCATTTTGTGGGCAACCTTCACCCAGAGCAGGTGTTTCACCCAGGTGGCTGACTTGGAAGAGGCCAAGCACCAGAGGGTGCATTCGAAATTTTGGTTTACACGTTCTGTCTGTCTGGTCAACTTCGAGTGAAAGCCAGAGGACAGACTCACTGATGCTCCTATCAACCTACAGAATGCCTTTCAAAAGTGGCTGGTGAACTGAGGGCCATGGTCCGACACAATGTTCGTGTAAAAACTGTGCACTCTCACCACATGTCGCAGGAGCAACATGGCTGTCGCCTTGGCCGATGGGATTTTTATTTTGGGCACAGTCCTGGCAGGCCGCCACAAAGGCACGAATGTCCCTGTTTATGCTTGGCCACTGGAAGCACATGTGCAGAAGTTTCAGGGTGTGGGTAGCCCCTGGATTGCATGTGGGGGATGCTCACTGCCAAAGGAATCTCCAGGATTTGCCCTGGGGACCTCCTAAAGGGTCCGGTTCTGCCCCAAGAGCTACCTGGTTGGTGGTCTGTTTGCCCGAACATACTGGTAATAATTGCTCAGAATAAGGATTCAAATGTGTTGCTCCCTTCAGGGAGCGTCTACGCTTTTTGAGTGCTAGCTTGACGGCCATCAGCTCCCTGTCTCCTATGTCATAATTCTGCTCTGCAGAGGTGAGATGGTGGGAGAAGAAGGCACACGGATGGAGCCTGTGGTCTGATGCAGAACATTGCGACAGCACTGCCCCACTCCCACCTCAGAGGCGTCCACCTCCACCAAGAAGGGTAACTTGGGTTCAGGGAGATGCAGAATGGGCCCAGAAGGGGGAGAGTGAGGAAATTTGTTTGTTTGTTTGTTTGTTTTTCCTGTTTGGATTTTTTTTTATACTTACGCAGAGCTCCCTCATGTAAGGAGACCAAGGAGACTCTACCTTACCAGTGTAGCGAGAGACACATGCGCATGGCAGCATGAACTCAGACTCTGCTTAAATAAGGCAGCGGGGTGCCTTCTTTGGTCTCACTCTGGTGGCTGGGAGTGGCCTAGCAGGGGCTCGGGGCATTACAGTGGTGCAACTCAGATATGGATTTCTGTGTTATCTTATAACAACACTTATAAATTACGTTCATAAATTAAAGCTTCTATTTTACATCTGTATACAAATGCCTTTGATGTAAAAACAAATGTGTCCAAGCCTGATACTGTTATTACACTCTCATTAGATTAAATTAACAAGTAAAAGTATCTTAATGACTTCTTTACCACAATAAACTTCTAATCCTGGAATATGGAAGTGTCAGTGTCATGTTCTGTTTAAAATGTAATATAAATGCAGCTGTAAATGGACTGGAATTATTTTATTATCTTTTCTTTACAGCACTGCCACTGTTATTAAGGGGGCTGAGAACCAAGTACTACACAGAAGGAATGATGCATTCTACTCTTTTATTTTCTCAGAGGATAATGAGCCAGCATGAAACCTCAGCTTGTTCTTGAGTTTAAGAGTTGATTTTAAGAATTCCTAAAAAGTCCTAAATATGGTGTTTAACATGTGACTGGGCAAAACCAGATCACCTCACTGACACGCTGCACTTATTGTATCACAGTTCATTTTACAGCACAAATTGTTTACAGATTATTATGTATCCTGTTCTCGCCCATTAATGATCTTTTTTAAAACATCAAAAACACCAGAATATTGTTACAACATGTTTTTTAGTCTAAAAGTCTTTTCAGCTGTAATGAATGAATAAAGCATAAGTTTCATTATTGATAGTTATAGGCTCTCCAGCTTTCTGTTCAGACAGTTAAATTCACACAGCTCTCTAAAACACAGTCCAAATGAAAAAAAAGATGTACCAAGTGCATGACGGTGTAACTGTTTTTAATTGGCACCAAATATATTCTATTAGTTTTGTATGACTTGGGTAACGTAGAAACCTTAACTAATAATTTCCTGTCTTAAAGCATTAACAAGAATCAGGTAAAGGAAAAATAGTAAAGGAAACACTTAAAAAGATATGCGTATCTTTCTTTTGCACAACATCATCTTGATTCTACTGAAAATCTCTTGCAGTCTTAACCCGTAAATAATAGGATTAGTAAGAGGTGTAATTAATATATTTTCAACAGACATTATCTGAGTAGCAATGTGAGGTATATTTCCATCAAATCTGGTGTTAATCACTTCAAAACATGCAATAAGAGAGAAACTGATGAAGATGAACAGGTGTGGGAAGCAGGTCTGTAGAGCTTTTCTTCTAAAATCTTTAGAATTCTTTAAACAGACATCAATTATTCTAACATAGGAGTAGATTATGAAGATCACAGGTGGAAATGCAGTAATAGTTACAACAAACAGTCCATAAGAACTGGTTACAGATGTGTCTCCACAGCTTAATTTAGCGATTGAGTAATCATTACAGAAAACTCCATCTAAATGATATCTGCACAGCTTAAGTCTGTAAGTCAGTATTATTAAAATCCCAATTTCACAAACAGGAAACATCCAACAGAAGAATAAAATCTTTTTAACAGTGGAGATTTTTATAAGTGTTGGATATTGTAATGGTTTACATATAGACACATATCTGTCATACGCCATAGCTGATAACAGAGTGAACTCTGAAGCTCCATAAGTATAAATGCAGAAAGCCTGAAACAGACAGGCTGAGTAAGAAATAATTGGTCTCTCAGACAAAAAATCAGTCAGCAGTTTGGGAAAAAGAGCCGTCGATCCAAAGAGAGAATTGAAAAGTAAAGCAGCGATGAACATATACATGGGCTCATGGAGACATTTGTTTGTGTAAATGACAGAAATGACAACAACATTACAGAAAATAATCAACAGATAGGCTGCGAGAATAATTATAAAATAAAAATATCTGTACTTATGCAGTTCTATATGTCCCTCCATTAAAAAGTACGTCACATCAGAAAAATTATCCATTAGTTTCCCTGACGTGACCCATAAATCTGTATAAATATTATGTTTTTCTTTCAAGTTTCAATCAAGCATCATCTGCAACAATGATGAACAGTTGCCTTACAGTCATGCTGTGGTGAAGAAAGTGATCGTGTGTATTTATACTTTCTCAAACAGTGACATCTTATTGTTTACTGACTACGTGACTTGTCTCCAGCTCTGCCCACCCTCGTTTCCATTGCAACAATCAAACAATGAATGTTTGTTAACTGCAAATACTCATGGGATTAAGTGTTAGACATTTTTGTGATTCTAGTTCCTTGATACTTCTACAAGGATGAATAGCTTGGCAGAAAAATGAATAGTTTGGCAGGATGCTCTCTACTGTCTCCTAGAATGTAGTGGGGATAGGGTTTTGTTCTTTTCATGCTTCATAGGTGAATCTGTTAGGGACACACCAAAGAACTTGGAGCTTTGGAACCTTCCACTGTTGAATTAATGATATAATGATATAGAGAGTGTTCCTGAAATCAACAACCATCTCTTTCACTTTATCAATGATAAGATTGTATTTTCTCCACCAATCTGCAAGTCGCTCGCCCTCCTTCCTGTATGCAGACTCATCGTTGTTGCTGAAGAGACCCACCACTGTAGTATCATCAGAAAATGTATATATGATTTGACCTATACTTTGCAGCACCGTCACTAGTCAGCAGTATCAATAGCAGAGAACCCAGCACACAGCCCTGAGCAGTGCCTGTGTTCAGTCTGGTGGTGCTTGAGGAGTCCTAGCTGATCCTGACAGAGTAGGGTCTCCCAGTCAGGAGCATGTTTCTGTGGTATTACTGTGTTGAAAGAACAACAGGTAAAGAATTCTCACATGAATTGTCTTTTTTGGAAATTAAGGAGTTTTTGGCCCACCCCCAGAAGAATATGAAAAAGAAAATCAGAAATACCCACCAGAGAAGTCATTACCTGGATCAGAAGTCTAAAAATTAGAGCCGGTGTATAAATTGCTGCTGTATAGAGTGACTGAACATACATAAACTCTGAAGCCTCAGACTCAGAGTCTGAAGCCTTTGCTGCTGTTATACGTAGTTGGCAGGGTGCTCGTAAAATGTGTGCTTTGTCAGTGCTAAGAGTAATTGCTGGTTGCCTTAGCTGGAGCCTTGGACTCAATGCATTCACTTCATTAGCCAGGGCCTCGGGCCTACTGTATTCCTACGTTGGCTTAGTGCCCGGGCCCATTGCATTCTTCCAGACTTAGGGTCACGGGCCAATGCACTCACTCGTCCACTGCATTCATACATCAGCTTAGGGCCTGGATCCCTTTGCATTCACTCATCAGTTCAGGGCCACAAACCCATTAGATTCACTCAATACCTCAGTGCGACAGGCCTACACATGAACCATGCTCGCTTATGGCCATGCAAGAGGGAGAAGGCCGGATTTGCCCCGTCTTCCTGTCTGTGGCTGAAGCAAGAGTTGCTGTTGTATTATTGCCAGTTCCTAAAAGCCAAACGACTCCTTTCTCCCTGCCTGTGGTCGAATTCCCAGTTGCTTTGTCCTCTTACCAACCGTGCTTATCTGCCTGTGGCTGAAGGAACAATTGCTGTTGTTTTCTTGCTTGTTGTTGAAGACAAAGTTGCCCTGTCTTCCAGCCTGTGGTTGAAGGCCCAGCTGTGTTCCTGCCCGTGGCTGAATTTTCAGTTGCTTTTGAAGCTAAAGACCTAGTTGGCCCTGTCATTCTGCCTGTGTTTGAAGTCTGAGATGGCCATTTCTCCCTGCCTGTGGCTAAAGGTGTAGTCGGCTCTGTTTTCCTGACTGTGTCTTAAGTTCGATTTGCTCCTAACTTCCTATCTGAGCCTAATGACCCAGCCAGTTTTGTCCACTTGCCTGTGACTGAAGGCACAGTTGCACTTTTCTTTCTGCTTGTTGTTGAAGACTCGTGCCTACAGACAAACGACTCTTGTCTTCTGTCTGTGGCTGTTTGCCCAGTTGGTTAGTCTTTCAGCATGAGGCTGAAAACACCTGTTTACCTGTTTATGGTTGAAGTAATATTTGCTCTTCTTTTTTTGCTTGTTGCTGTAGGCCCAGTTGGCACAGCATTTTTGCCTGTGGCTAAAGTCACAGCTGGCCAATTTGTTTACTGCTCATTGTTGAAGGCCTTGTTTCTGCTGTTGTTCTGCCAGTGCCTGGAGGTCGAACCCCTTCTGTCCTCCTGTCAGTGCCTGAAGACTTTATTGGCCCTGTTTTCCTGTCTTTGACTGAAGGAACAGTTGCTCTTCTTTTATTGCCTGTTGCTGAATGCTTAGCTGGTCATGCTTTCCTGACTGTGGCTGAAGTCCCAGTTGCTTGTATCTTCCTGCCTGTGACTGAAGACCCAGCTGGCTTTGTCTCCCTGTGTGAGGCTGAGGCCCCAGTGGTTTTTGTATACTTGCCTGTGGTTGAAAGCACACCAGCCTGTGACAGAATTCCCATTTGCCCTTGAATTTCTGCAAGTGTTATGAAACTCTGTTATGTACGCAAGAAACTTTCCAAACAATGCAATTCCTGTAGCGTTTCCCTACTAAGTCCTAAATAAGGGTCAGGTTTGTAATATTGACTTGACAAGGTACATAAATATACAAATAATTGAAGCAAAATATTTTAAGTCTCAGTTAAACTGTGTAATAATACCCTATGCCCTTAACATGCATGATAATCCGCTTTTGTGTTTGTGTAAAGCCAGCTCACTACACTGACAATCTGAACAGTACAGAACTCGAATTTGCCACATGTGTTTGTACACAGCGAAATTTAACCTCCGCATTTAACCCATCTGTGCAGTGAGACACACACATACACACACTAGTGAACATACACTCTAGGGGGCAGTGAGCACACATGCCCGCAGTGGTGGGCAGCCCTATCCACGGCGCCCAGGGAGCAGTTGGGGGCTCAAGGTCACCTCAATCATGGCCAGGGGGATCCCGAGGATCGAACCGGCAACCTTCCGGTCACAAGACCGGATCCCTAACCTTCAGGCCACGACTGCCCACATATCATGCACACATAATATATCAAAGTTCAGATTACAGATTAACTTGCTTACAGATTTATTTATTTTAGTTTTCCAGTCTATATAATTTGGTATCTAGTGATATTCTGAAATAAAAGCTCAATTTTTAAAACAAAACAAACACTAGAATATTGTAAAACATATATATAGTAAGGAGCTGGGTAAACTTTTCAGCTATGAATGGCTTATTCATAAGTTTCTATATTTGTAGTTAAAGGTTAAAAATTCACAAGCTTGTTGTCTAGACAGTTAAATTCACACAGCTCTCCCAAACTCCAGTACAGTAAAATAAGAAACCAACAGTCTTATTGTTGTTGTTTTTTAATTGCCACTAAATATATTCTGCTAGTTTAGTTTGTTGTGGTACTGTAGAATTTAAACATTTTAACATTTTTGGAAGGAAACAGCAAGAAATATAGAAATAGAAGATTTCCTTTCATACAGAATAAAAAAGAATCAGGTAAAGAATTTTTAAGGGAAACATTTAAAAAGACGTGTGTATCTTCCTTCTGCACATCATCATCTTAATTCTACTGAAAATCTCCTGCAGTTTTAAACCGTACATAATAGGATTAATAAGCGGAATAATGGCCATATTTCCAACAGACATTATCTGAGTAGCAATGTGAGGTATATTTCCATCAAATCTGGTGTTAATCACTTCAAAACATGCAGTAAGAGAGAATGTGATGAAAATGAACAGGTGAGGGAAGCAGGTCTGTAGAGCTTTACTTCTAAAATCTTTAGAATTCTTTAAACAGACATCAAGTATTCTAACATATGAGTAGATTATGAAGATCACAGGTGGAAATGCAGTAATAGTTAAAGTAAACAGTCCATAGGAACT
Organism: Megaleporinus macrocephalus; assembly: GCA_021613375.1. Classification (NCBI taxonomy): domain Eukaryota; kingdom Metazoa; phylum Chordata; class Actinopteri; order Characiformes; family Anostomidae; genus Megaleporinus; species Megaleporinus macrocephalus. Next base: position 56,721,995 of record CM038703.1, on the reverse strand, counting down.
GGTTACAGATGTGTCTCCACAACTTAATTTAGCAATTGAGTAATCATTACAGTAAATTCTGTCTAAATTAAATTTGCACAGCTTAAGTTGATATGTTAGTATTATTAAAATCCCAATTTCACAAACAGGGAACATCCAACAGAGAAATAATAGTTTTCTAACAGTTGAGATTTTTATAAGAGTTGGATATTGTAATGGTTTACATATAGACACATATCTGTCATATGCCATAGCTGATAATAGAGTAGACTCTGAAGTTCCATATGTATAAAGGCAAAAAGCCTGAAACAGACAGGCTGAGTAAGAAATAATTGGTGTTTCAGACAAAAAATCATTTAGGAGTTTAGGAAAAAGAGCTGTTGATCCAAAAAGAGAATTGAAAAGTAAAGCAGCGATGAATATGTACATGGGCTCATGGAGACATCTGTGTGTATAAATGACAAACATGACAACAACATTACAGAAAATAATCAATAGGTAGGCAGCAAGAGTAAATATAAAATAAAAATATCTGTACTTATGTAGTTCTATATATCCCTCCATTAATAAGTACATAACTTCAGAAGAATTATCCATGAGTTCTGCTAAAGTGACCCATAAATCTGTATGAATAAGTTTTCCTGTAAAACCCGGTGTTGGTCACATTTCAATCTAGCATCATCTGCTAGAGATAAACCCTGATGGCCTGTAGTCTTACAGTCATGCTGTGGTGAGGCTGTGTGTATTTATACTTTCTCAAACAGTGACATCTCAGCTCTGCCCACCCTCGTTTCCATTGTAGCAATCAAACAACGAATGCTTGTGAACTGCAAATACTCATGGGTGATGGAAAGTTTTGTAATTCCTTGGCGGTATATGTCTTGTTCTTTGATACTTCTAGAAGAATCAATAGTTTGGCAGGATGCTCTCTACTGTCCCATGCAGAGGTGTAGTGAGAATGAAGTGTTGCTCTTCTCATGCTTCACAGGTGAGGTCATGTCATGAACACTTGGAATACTTGGAGCTTTGGAACGTTCCACTGTTGAATTAATGATACACAGTGGAGAGTGATCTCTGCCTTAAGTGGTCCTGAAATTAACATCTCATTATCATCTCTTTCATTTTACCAATGTTAAAATTTGTGTTCTCCACCATTCTGCAAGTCACTCACTTTCCTCCCTGAGACCCACCACTGAAGTATCTTCAGCAAATTTATATGTGATCTGGTCTATGCTTCCAAGTATAAATAGTTACATAAGGCAGAGAGCCTTTTCTTATGAAGCCCCCAGCTTTGGAATAACCTTGCAGTCAGTGCTTGTGATGCCAACACAGCCCCAGTTTTTAAGTCTAGACTAAAATCCTTCATGTTCAGTGGAGCGTTTGGTAATTAGTGTGTCTGTTAGATAGGAGGTGCAGATCTGGGGTCAGTGACAGAGTTTTATGGTGAACTGAGAATGCTGGTGCTGTCGTCCCACTGCTCCCACACACTCACTCTGGTTTGTTGACGGTGAAGCTGAGGGGCGCTGAAGTCTCAGGGAACCTCATGTCTAGGTTACTTTATGGCTCTCCCTTTTTCTAAAAAGCTGCTTTGTGAGAAAATCTGTTGTGAAAGACACATATCAATAAAAAACCTAAATCTTAATGTCAACTGTGCATAGACCAAATTCTGGGCAAGTGGGACTAGGGTTTGTATTTGTCACTGGTTGGCTTTGTCTCCCTGTTTAAGGCTCATTTGCCCTTGTCCTCCTGCCTAAATATTATAAATCATTGCTATGTAAGCAAGAAACATTGCAAACAGTGCAATCTCTGCAGGTTATTCCTACTGAGTGCTAAATAAGGGTCAGGTTTGTAATATTGACTCGTGTGTGGTAAGTAGCTGGGTAGACTTTTAAACTGCACTGAATGGCTTGAGTTTTTCTATATTTAAAGTTAAAGGCTAAAATCCACCAGCTTGTTGTTCAGACAGTTAAATTCAGACAGCTCTCTCAAACACAAGTACAGTAAAATGAGAACCTCTGCACAACTTGTTGTTTTATTGTCACTAAATATATATTTGTTTGTTTTGTTTATCGTGGCACTGTAGAATTAGAATTTAAATGTAATCAACATTTAGGAAGGAAACAGAATAAAAAAAGGTAAAGGATTTATAAGTGAAATATTTAAAAAGGTGTGTATCTTCCTTTTGCACATCACCAGCTTGATTTTACTGAAAATCTCTTGTAGTCTTAGCCCGTACATAATAGGATTAATAAGAGGAGCAACACCCAAATGAATGTATGTAAATGTCTGAGCAGGACAATTTGTGTTGTTTCTTGCTGATATGTGTTATTTCCTCTGCTTAATCTATTCAGATACCTAGAACAAACTCTCAGTGGGTCCTGTGGGAATTGTGTTCTGTTAACTGATTAAGTATTTTTTTGGTCTAAGAGCAGATTTCTGTGGTCTGTGCCTGCGTTAGAATCTGTTCTCCATGTTCTTTGTTCTGTCAGTTACTAATTTGGTCCTTTACGTTATGCTGTTAATGCTGTTGTTCTTGATTCTAGTTTATTGAAATTGTCCCCGATTGAAAGTGAAGCCATGTAAACAGTTTTTTTTTTCAATGCTCAACATTACAAGCCACTTGAGAATGTGTGTGAGTGCTCACTCTACGTTGGATGTTAGAAAAGCTCTATACTTGGAGGTTGCAATTTTACCATCTAGGAGCTGTGGAACAAATGCTCTGATACCATTTGTCAGTTGTCAAAAGGATGAATAGCAGGATGATGTACTGTCCCAAGGTTGACAGGGGTGTTGAAGTCATTTGTAATGTACACACCAAGGAGTCATTCTGAAGTCAACAAAGGGTTAGGCTTCATCTAACCCTCTACATCCCCAGTGGTAGTTTTTTTTTCTTTTATGAACGCTGCATGTCCAGTGTTTCATTAATGAATGCTGTGGGAAACCCTCAATAATTTATGCTTTCGTGTATCTGTATGCTGTCCTGATTTACCGCCATTCCCTGAAAGAGCATGTGGTCCATCTACGATGGGTACTCCAGCTCCTAGTAGAGAATCATCTCTACAGAAAACTGGAGAAATCCACCTTCTAAGCCCAGTCAGTCAACTTTCTCACCCCAACGAAGTTAAGGTGGTTAGGGGCAGTTCAGATGGAACCCAGAGGCCCAGAAAGCTTTGGAGGAGCTCAAGCATCGCCATACCTCGTTATTGTGACTCCTCGACCCCGAGTTACTCTTCGTAGTAGAGGTGGACACCTCTGATGTGGGAGTAGGACCAGTACTGTCACAACACTGCAAATGACTACAAAGTCCAGCCATGTGCCTTCTACTCCCACCACCTCACCTCGGCTGAGTGGAATTAAGATTTTGGGCAGCAGGAATTATCAGCTGTAAAACCGGCGCTAGAGGTGTGGAGACACTGGCTGGATGGAGCGAAACACCAATTCCTGGTCTGGATAGACCACAAAAACTATGTTCAACATGCCAAGCATCTGAATGCCCTTCAGGCCATGTAGGAGTTGTTTTTCAGCCGCTTTGACTTTGTCCTGTCCTATTGGCTAGCGTCAAAGAACACCAAGCCTGATGCTCTCTCCAGACAGTGGCCAGCTCCCTTTAATGATTTGTTCTCCAAGACCCCTTATCCTGAGGTATTGCATTGCTCCCATGCATTGGGATGTGGAGACCGCCATCCAGGAGGCTCCTGGGACAGAACCGGACCCTGGAGGTGTAAGCAGTTGGAACTGTCTTTGGTTAGGACCCAGACCTTACTGTGGCGACATGCATCCCCTATCACATGCAACCCAGGGTACCCTGGAACTACTGCAAAGGTGCTTCTGGTGGTCTGACATGTACAAGGATGCTCATGCCTATGTAGCGGCCTGCCAGACTTGTGCTCAAAACAAGGAGCACCAAATGCAACTGGCAGGACTTCTCCATCCCCTTCCAATTCCATCTCAGCTGTGGTCCCATGTTTTCTTGGATTACATTATGGGGTTGCCCAAGATCCACAGTGATCAAGGTAGTCATTGAGCAGTTCTCATTCCCAAAGGCCCAGGAGATGGCCACATTTCTACTGCAACAGAAAGCAAGGGTCTATGTGTTTCCCACAGACCTAGTGTCTGACCCTGGCCACCAGCTGCTTTTTGCGGGGCTTCTGCCAGTTAATAGGGGCTTCAGTCTTTGGGTTTTCACCCACAATCTAATGGGGAGACAAAAAGGGTGAACCAGGATGTCAAGTGCACCCTCAGGTTGCCCACAACTTGTTATCGCACTCCTCCCTGAGCATGTCCCCTTTTGAGTGCTAGTTTGGGTACGCCCCACCCATGTTCCCAGAGCCGGAACCTGAAACTGGGGTACCTGCGGTTCAAGGTCAAGTCTGACAGTGCCAATAAATCTGACAGAGAGCTCATGAAGCTCAAGCCACATAGAAAAGGGCAGCCTACCAGAGATGGCGACCTGGTCCTTCTCTTCACCTTCTCTTCACCTCCCGCAAACAAATCTCATGATTTTCTGTGGTTAAAGTCCCAGTCACTCCTGTCTTACTGCCTGTCCACATATTTTCAGGAGTAAGTCATAAGAAGTGTCAGAGTGAGCAGCAGCATCACAGTGAGAAGTACCTGAACTCCATCTGAAGAATGCTCCAGCCTTGTCCCTCCACATGCCAGCAGTCACCTCCATGCCTGTCCCGCCAATGCCACTAAAGCCCCAGCAGGTCCTCACCACCACCCAAGCCAAGCTTCACCTTCTTCAACCAATTCTTGGTTTCAGCTCACTGCCCACACCTACACACACAACAGTGTCTCATACCATCACCTGCCTTAGTGCCTCAGACCTCATCACCTGCCCCTACACCTTGGACCTCTGCTCCAGCCCCAGTGTCCCGGACCTCTGCAAAGGACTTATTTTTTGTTATTGGTAGTTCGATTGTCTGCAATGTTAAACTAACTAGTGTCTTTGTGTTTCCCTGTTCTAGACATACCCAGTTGTACACCTTTGGCTACCAAATGCAACCTCTTTGCGACCGTGGTCACTCACATCGGGACCTACGACATCTCTACCCGGCGTGGTGAGATCCTGAAGGAGCACTACTGTTCGCTGCTGGACACAACAGATGCCAGGATTGTCATCCTCAGCCCCCTGAGTGTTGGCCTTCACCCTAGTCCTCTTGGATCATCTGTCCTTTGACGGAACATCACAAGGCTACTTACAATTATATATTCTCAGTTACTCCTGTCCTCTTATCTGTGACTAAAGGCTCAGTCACTCCTGTCTTTGGCTTAATTCTCAGGTGCTGGACCCAAGTCCAGAGCAATCAAGCCAGGAGTGAGGGGAAGACAAAGTAAGGGTGAAAACACAAGGAAGGGATGCTTGTGACTCAAAGGGATGAAGGGAGGCAAGAACAAACTAAGTGCACCAGACTGTCTATAGCGGGAATTGAATCGCCAATCTCCAATTCAGAGAGCCGACTCCCTTACCACTCTGCCACAGAGGCCAGAGGATGAGGCATAAGAGAAGTAAGAGAAGTAAAATGTTTTTTTCTGGGAAAGGGCCGGCACATGGGGGCTACAGAGGACCAGCTTTAGACAGGAGACATGGAATGTTGGGTTGATCTGTATCAACTGAGGGAGGAGTAGATGGTATAAGACTGTGTTGATACGTTGGACCACCTTAAAGGGGTCGAATCATAGGGCAACTTTCAAAGGGAGATCCCTTGTGGAGAGCTAGAATCACCTACATGTTGGCCGCCTTTTTCTTCAAGGCCTGAGCCTTGTCAAGGGTCCCAGGAGCTATATTCCAGACGAGATGCCAAGCTGCAGGGACCCATGTCTTGGGGTCCTGCTCTGGGAAAAGCAGTGGAGGGTACCCAAACTGGCACTCAAATGGTGACATGCCCAGAGAAGAGTGCCACAGCATGTTGTGGGCAACCTCGAGCCAGAGCAGGTGTTCCGCCCAGGTGGCTGGCTTGAATGAGGCTGGGAACTGGAAGGTGTGATCAAGATTTTGCTTCACACTTTCTGTCTGTCTGTTCGGCAGACTTATTGATGCCCCTCATCAACCTACATAATGCCTTTCAAAGCGGCTGGTGAATTGAGGGCCATGGTCTGACACAATGTCCATGGGAAAACTGTGCACCCTCACCACCTGTTCCAGAAGCAATGTGGCTGTGTCTTTAGCCGACAGGATCCTAGGCACCGGAATAAATGCTAGATGCTTGGCCTGCTGAATAGAAGTTCTTGTCCATGTTCTCGTCCATCGAGTTGATGTTTTGTTCCCATAAGCCAGTGTCTCCACACTTCGAGTGCTAGCTTTACGGCCAACAGCTCCCTGTCTCCTACATCATAATTCTGCTCGGCAGAGGTGAGTAAACCTCCCCTGACACTTCATGGTAAGGGTGGTCAAGGGGGCCTTGACATTCAGGTTGTTTTCAAGTAGGAATTGGAGTACCCTACACATATAAACCATATGCTCCTCCTTAGAGCGGCTGTAGATAAGAATATTTCCAAGTAGATGAATGCATAGTTATTAAAGGTGGCGAATTCCCTAACCCTAACTGGGCGAATTCTGATTAAGCTGTAGACACTGCACAGATCAAACTTATTAAAAATTGAGGCCTGCTGCAGTGCCTCAAAGGCCAAGGCAGCAGGTAATAGTCCTTAATAGCAATTTTATTTTTTATATTGTAGAACAGCAATGCCTCACTGATGTACTCTTCAATAGCCAGCTTCTTAGGGACCAAGAGAGAGAACAACCTCCATAGGTGGTAGGAAAGGTATCCGGTAGGAGCTCTATGGTACAGTCGTAAGACTGGTGTGGCGGAAGGACCTGGGCTTGGCTTTTCCTGAACACCTCTGACAGGAACTCAAGAAAGGTCAGGGGCCCCAGTCAGACAATTAACCTTATCAGGGGTCTCAATTCCCAATTGGATACTGGACCCACTGCCCTGTGCCTCACCACTCTACCACAAACCAGGTCAGCCAGGTCTAGACACAGATTGGGGCGATGCAATCAGGGATACCCTAGGACCAGCTGCAGCTCTGGGGCCTGGGTGAGCAGGAAGGAGATTTGCACCTGGTGCTGACCCAGCCCCAGGGTGATGGTCTGGTCAGATGGGGGCTGCCACTTATGGCTGAGACTGACACCAATACTCAAAGCGATACTCAAAGGCGTAGTCTCCCATCGAGCACCTACCCTGCTGGATGGTCAACAGGAGTGTCCCCACCACAACCCCATAGACTGGATGGTCAAAGGTGCACCACGAGACCGTAAATTGTTTGGCACTCATGTAAGAAAACATTTATGTTTAATTAAGCCTGATACTGTAATTACTCTCTCATTAGATTAAATTAATTAACAATAAAAAGTATCTTAATGACTTCTTTACCACAATAAACTTCACAATAACCAAGTACTACAGAAGGAATGATACGTGAAACCTCAGCTTTTTAATTAAAAGTCTAGAGTTTAATTTAAGAATTCATATTAAGTCCTAAATATGGTGTTTAGACTGGCAACAATGAGTGCTGGAGAGTGAAAAGAGGTTGTAACAATAATACTGTGTTTAATTAATCTTCTCATTTACTTTTTGCTGCTTGTATCTAACAATTTGTTGTAGCTTGTTTTTTGTCTTTAAGAAAATATTGACCTAAAAAAGTAAGCTTTAGTTTAACAAGTTTGTTTGTAAAATTAGTTTCTGATCGCTATGCGCAATGACATCACTCCTGGTTTTCCTCTGAAGTTTGGCAGTGAAGAAAACTAGGCAGACATGAGTACATGGTTTGAAAATGGTCTCCTTGCATCTTTGTGAAGCATCATAGAGGCAAAGCTGTAAATGAATCTGGTATTAAAACATATTGCAGTTGATACATTAGCAGTGATTATGTTTGTTAAGAGAAGAGGAGAAAATGGTTGTTTACAGCTGTGTGTAAGCTAACAGAAATATTAGTAGCCATGGTAAATTCTACGTACTGTACAAAACAGGTAATGTTTATATGCAAAGTTTTCAGTTATGTATAATGTATTGAAAACACAAGTGCTGAACAAGCTTTGTAGTGTTTATTTACAGTTTTCACCTGCACGCTAATGAGAAAGAGGGACAGTAAATGGGCAACCTTGCTACAACTCTTCATCAGCAATGGTTTAGGTGACACACTGCATGAAAACACTATATACTGTGTGCCTTTAACATTCGACTGGACCTATGCCAGATCATCTCACTGCCATGCTAGAAAGCTGATGCACGTATTGTACCACAGTTCATGTTACAGTACAAATTATTTATAGCTTATTAGATATCCTGTTCTCGCCTCTGAGTGATGTTCTGAATTCAAATACATTTTTAAAACCTCAAAAACAGTAGAATATTATAACACCATGTTTTTAAGACTTAATTATATGATTTGTACACTATGTATATGTTAAGTAGCTGAGAGTCTTTTCAGCTGTAATTAATTTTTTAGGCATAAGTTTTTATACTTATAGTTATAGGCCCACCAGCTTTTTGTTCAGACAGTTAAATTCACACAGCCCCCACAAACTAATTCAGAAAAATGAGGAACCAAGTCTGCACAAAAGTCTTATTGTGTTTTAATTGGCACCAAATTTATTCTATTAATTTTGTATGACTTGGTAATGTAGAATTTTCAACATTTTGGAAAGAAACAGAAATTAAACAGTCTTACAGAATAACAAGCATCAGGTAAAGGGAAAAAAGGTAAATGTTTAAAAAGACATGTGTATCTTTCTTTTGCACAACATCATCTTGATTCTACTGAAAATCTCTTGCAGTCTTAACCCGTACATTATAGGATTAATAAGAGGTGTAATTAATATATTTTCAACAGACATTATCTGAGCAACAATATGAGGTATATTTCCATCAAATCTGGTGTTAATCACTTCAAAACATGCAATAAGTGAGAAACTGATGAAGATGAACAGGTGTGGGAAGCAGGTCTGTAGAGCTTTTCTTCTAAAATCTTTAGAATTCTTTAAACAGACATCAATTATTCTAACATATGAGTAGATTATGAAGATCACAGGTGGAAATGCAGTAATAGTTACAACAAACAGTCCATATGAACTGATTACAGATGTGTCTCCACAGCTTAATTTAGCGATTGAGTAATCATTACAGAAAACTCCATCTAAATGATATCTGCACAGCTTAAGTCTGTAAATTAGTATTATTAAAATCCCAATTTCACAAACAGGGAACATCCAACAGATAAGAGTTTTCTAACAGTGGAGATTTTTATAAGAGTTGGGTATAGTAAAGGTTTGCATATAGACACATATCTGTCATACGCCATAGCTGATAATAGAGTAAACTCTGAAGCTCCATGTGTATAAAGGCAAAAAGCCTGAAACAGACAGGCTGAGTAAGAAATAATTGGTCTCTCAGACAAAAAATCAGTCAGCAGTTTAGGAAAAAGAGCCGTCGATCCAAAGAGAGAATTGAAAAGTAAAGCAGCGATGAACATATACATGGGCTCATGTAGACATTTGTTTGTGTAAATGACATAAATGACAACAACATTACAGAAAATAATCAACAGATAGGCTGCGAGAGTAATTATAAAATAAAAATATCTGTACTTATGCAGTTCTATATGTCCCTCCATTAAAAAGTATGTAACATCTGAAAAATTATCCATAAGTTCTGTGAAGTTTTTTCGTCAATCGAACAACATCTGCAACAAATGATAAACAGTTGCCTTACAGTCATGCTGTGGTGAAGAAAGTGACTTTGTGTGTATTTATACTTTCTCAAACAGTGACATCTCATTGTTTACGGACTACGTCCCGCTCTGCCCACCCTCGTTTTCATTGCAACAATCAAGCAATATTTGTTTGTGAACTGCAAATACTCATGGGATTGAGTGATGGAAATGTTTATAATTCTTTGGCGGTATATGTCTTGTTCTTTAATACTTCTAGAAGGATGAATAGTTTGGCAGAAGAATGAATTGTTTGGCAAAATGCTCTCTACTTTCCCCTAGAATGTAGTGAGAATAAAGTATAAAGTTATCTGTTATGAACACCTTCCACTGTTGAATTAATGATACTCAGTGGAGAATGATCTCTATGTTGATTGTTCCTGAAATCAACAATCATCTGTCAGTTTATTAATGTTAAGATTGTTTTCTCCACCCACCTGCAATTCTCCTTCCTGTATGCAGACTTGGCATTGTTGCTGAGGAGACCCACCACTGTAGTATAATCAGCAAATTTCTGTATGATTTGACCTATACGTTTGCAGCACTTTTATTCTAAGGCAAAGTTTGGTGTTCTGCAGGGCTCTGTCTTAGGACCTGTATTATTTGTCTTATACAGTGCAGCTGGAAAGTATTCAAAGTGCTTCACTTTTTGCACATGTTTTTGCCAGCATTATTCCAAGATGGATTAAATTAGTTTTCCTTTTAAATTCTACAAATAATACCCCATAATGCTTAGGTGTTCGTGTTTGATCATCCATCAGTTGTTTTCACAATTTGACTGGAGTCCACCTGTGCTAAATCCAGTTGATTGAACATAATTCGGAAAGGACCTTTACAAGGTCCCATAGTAGATAGTACATTTCACAGCACAAACCAAGACATGAAGTCTAGGGAATGGCCTGAAGACCTCTGAGATAGGATTGTATGGAGGCACATACAGGGGAAAAGTACAAAAACATTCATGCAGCATTGAAGGTCCCAATGATGTCAGTGGCATCCATCCATCCATCCATCCTCTACCACATTTCCGGGGTTCTGGGTCGCGGGGGCAGCAGTCTAAGCAGAGAAACCCAGACTTCCCTCTCCCCAGCCACCTCCTCTAGCTCCTACTGGGGCCATCGAGGCGTTCTCAGGCCAGCCAAAAGATATAATCTTTTCAGCGTGTCCTGGGTCTTCCCCGGGGTCTCCTCCTGGTTGGACATGGACATCTCCACAGGGAGACATCCAGAAGGCATCCTAACCAGATGCCCAGCTGGTTCCTCAGGAGTAGTGGCTCGACTCTGAGTCTCCCCCGTATAATTGAGCTCCTCACCCTATCTCTAAGGGTGAGACCCGACACTGCACGGAGGAAACAGCAGCTTGTATCCGCAATCTCATTCTTTCAGTCACTACCCAGAGCTCCTGACCACAGGTGAGAGTAGGAATGAGATCGACCAGTAAATCGAGAGCTTTGGCTTTTGGCTCAGCTCTCTCTTCACCAGGACAGACCGGTACAGAGCCCACATCACTGCAGACACTACACCAATCTGCCTGTCAACGTCCCGCTCCATCCTTCCCTCACTCATGAACCCCAAGATACTTAAACTCCTCCACTTGAGGCAGGAGGTCATTTCCAATCAGGAGAGGGTGCTCCACCCTTTTCCGACTGAGGATCATGGTCACGGATTTGGAGATGCTGATTCTCATTCCAGTTGCTTCACACTCAGCCTCAAACTGATCCAGCAAGAGGTGGAGGTCACAGTTTGATGATGGCAGCAGGACCACATCATCAGCAAAAAGCAGAGATGGAATCCGGAGGCGACCAAACCGGACACCGACCGTCCCCTGGCTGCGCCAAGAAATCCTGTCCCGGACTGGTGATAGTGGGCAGCCCTGATGGAGTCCTTCTTATTACCAGCAATGCGAAAAATGCTCCTGCTCCATTCATATAGGGTCCGGACGGCCCGTAGTAATGAGCCCCGTATCCCATATTCACGCTCAAATGCCTTCTCCAGGTCCACAAAGCACATGTTTACTGGTTAAGCAAACTCCCATGCACCCTTCAGGACCCTAGTGAGGGTAAAGAGCTAGTCCAGTGTTCCACGACCAGGACGAAACCCACATTGTTCCTCCTGGATCCAAGATTCGACTATCTGCCGGACTCTCTTCTCCAGTACCCCTGCATAGACCTTTCCTGGGGAGGCTGAGGAGTGTGATTCCCTTATAGTTGGAACACACTCTCTGTGCTCCCTTCTTGAAAAGGGGGACCACCCCCCAGTCTGCCAATCCAGGGGCACTGCCCCCAATGCCCACGTGATGTTGCAGAGGCGTGTCAACCAAGACAGCCCTGCATCATCCAGAACCTTGAGGAACTCTGGACAGATCTGTCCACCCCCAGAGCCCTGTCATCAAGGAGTTTTTCGATTATCCTGGCTACTTCAGACTGAGTGATAGATGAGCCCCTGTCCGAGTCCCCAAGTTCTGCTTCCGCTACGGAAGGCGTGTTGGTGGGATTGAGGAGATCCTCAAAGTATTCCTTTCAACGACCTCCCTCACTGTATACAGTGTTTGTGAAAAGCTGCTTTCCACATCCAAGCCGCCTGACAGTTTGCCAGAATCTTTTTGAGGCCGACCGAAAGTAATTTTCCATAGCCTCACTGAACGCCTCCTACACCCGGGTTTTTGCCTCAGCAACGGCTGCAGCCACAGCCCGCTTGGCACGCCGGCACCCGTCAGCTGCCTCTAGTCCCACAAGCTAGCAAGGCCCGAAAGGACTCTTTCTTCAGCTTGACAACCTCTCTTACCCGAGGTGTCCTCCACCAGGTTTGGGGGTTGCCACCCCGACAGGCACCAATAACCTTGTGGCCACAGCTTCTGTCTGCCGCCTCAACAATGGAGGTGCGCAACATAGCCCATTCTGACTCAATGTCCCCAGCCTCCCCCGGGATGTGGTCAAAGCCCTGTCGGAGGTGGGAGTTGAAGATTTTTCTGACAGGTTCCTCTACCAAACGTTCCCAGCAACCCTCACTATCCATTTGGGCTTGCCACATCAGTCCAGCATCCTCCCCGCCATCTGATACAAATTACCACCAGGTGGTGATCAATTGACAGCCCAGCTCCTCTCTTTACCCGAGTGTCCAAGACACATGGCCGCAAATCAGATGACACAACTATAAAGTCAATCATTGAACTGCGGCCTGGGGCATCCTGGTGCCACGTGCACTTATGAACCCCCTTGTGCTTGAACATGGTGTTCGTTATGGACAAACTGTGATGAGCACAGAAGTCCAATAAGAGAACACCACTCGGGTTCAGATCAGAGAGGCCGTTCCTCCCAATCACTCCCCTCCAGGTTTCACTGTCATTGCCCACGTGAGCATTGAAGTCCCCCAGCAGAACAAAGGAGTCCCCAGTAGGGGCACTTTCCAGCACTCCCTCTAAGGACTCCAAGAAGGCCGGGTACTCCGTGCTGCTGTTCGGCGCATAAGCGCAGACAACAGTCAGAGCCCATTACCCAACCTGAAGGCTCAGGGAAAGTACCCTCTGATCCACTGAGGAGAACCCCAATATACAGCCGTCCAGCCAGGGGGCTACCAAAAAGCCCACTCTTGCTCGACGCCTCTCACCCTGGGCAACTCCAGAGTAAAACAAAGTCCAGCCCCTCTCAAGGATATTGGTTCCAGAGCCCACACTGTGTGTTGAGGTGAGCCCAACCATATCTAGCTGGTACTTCTCAACCTCCCACACCAGCTCAGGCTCTTTTCCCACCAGAGAGGTTACATTCAATGTACCCAGAGCCAGTTTCAGTAACCAAGGATCGGAGAGCCTAGGCCTTCGCCTTCGACTGCCACCCGATCCACATAGCACCAGACCCCCATTCCCCCTCCTACAGGTGGTGGGCCCATGGGAGGGTGGACCCTTTTATCTCCTTCAGGCTAAGTCCAACAGGGCCCCATGGGTGAAAGCCTGGCTACCAGGTGCTTGCCGAGGAGCCCCTCCCCCAGACCTGGCTCCAGGGTGGGGTCCCTTTAACCCTAGTCCAGTCGAGGGATGCTGAGTCCTTGTAGAGGGCATCATGGGGGTTTATTTGGATCACTCTTGTCTGGCCCATCACCCAGGACCATTTTGCCATGGGAGACCCTACCCGGGGCTGTTGCCCTCGACAACATTGCTCCTGAGATCACACAAGCACACAAACCCCTCCACCATGGTAAGGTGGTGGTCCAAGGAGGGGCTCGATGGCCTCCATCATCCGTAAATGGAAGAAGTTTGGAAACACCAGGACGCTTCCTTGAGCTGGCTGTTTGGCCAATCTGAGTGATCAGGGTAGAAAGGCCTTAGTCAGGTAGGTCACCAAGAACCCAAGGGTCACTCTGAGAGAGCTTCAGCATTGCTCTGTGGATAGAGGAGACCCTTCCAGAAGGACTACCATTTCTGCTGTACTCCACCAGTCGGGCTTGTATGGTAGAGTGGCTAGATGGAAGCCACTTCTCAGTCCTCTGAAGGACTCTAAGACAACGAGAAACAAAATTCTTAGTCTGATGAAACAAAAATGTAACCTTTTGGCCTGAATATCAAGGGTCATTTCTGGAGGAAACCAGGCACCACTGATCACCTGGCCAATACCATCCCTAAAGTGAAACATAGTGGTGGCAGTATCATGGGGACAACTGTTAATGTTCTTAAGTGGCCCAGCCAGAGCCCAGACTTTAACCCGAATGATCCTGCCTGCTGAAGTTTGAGAGGAAAAAACGGCAAAAATAGGTGTGCCAAGCTTGTAGCATCATACTCAAAAAGACTTGAGGCTGTAGTTGCTGCCAAAGGTGCTTTAACGAGATATTGATCAAAGGCTGTGATTTTATAATTTATTTTTATAAATTTGCAAATAATACAAACCAACTTGATTCAAAAAAATGAATTCCATCCATTTTGGAATAAGGCTGTAAAATAATAAAATGTGGAAAAAGGGAAGCGCGATGCACTGTATATGCTACCACTAGGTACCATTATCAGGAAACACTGTAAAAAGCCTTGGCATCACAATCAATGGCATAACATACTGATAATATCTATCTCCATAATACTGTTAATCTCAGAACTACACTGACCCTACAAGATGCAAAACTACTAGTCCAGCCTTTATTACGTCAATGTTAGATTACTGTAATGTCCTTCTATTTGGTTGTTCCAGCCAAAGTCTTACCAGGCTTCAGTTAGTTTAGAACCCTGCAGCCAGTCCCAATCAGAGTCCTAATCAGAACTAGGACTTTTAACTAGTTCAATTCTGCAATGAATAAAAAAAATCCTTCTGTTTACACAAAGTTTTCAACAGCATTGCTCCTCAGTACCTAAGAGAAAAGTTCACTTACTATAAACCAACACGTCCACATGGTTCACAAGATGCTGCTCACTGTTACTACGTAGAATATATAACGTCACATCAGGGGCAGAGCCTTTTCTTATAGAGCCCCCTGCTTCAAAATAACCTTCCAGTCAGAGTTCGCGGTGCAGGCGCAGCAGTGCCAGTAGTCTATGCAGGGATGAAGTTCTCCATCCTTCTTCCACAAAAAGAAAAAATGGCCCCTGCTGTTGAGGTGGAGGGTCGCATAAATCATTGGCCTAGCACCTGTTGGATATACTCTTCCATAGCCCTTTATTAAGGGCCCAACAAGGAGAACAGCCTGCTCTGGGGGAGGACTGGTTCCTGGGAGCAGTAGTTGGGTCTTCTGTTTGCTAAAAACCTCCTGAGGGTCTAAGTAAACAAGGGAAACCCAAAAGAGATACGGGTTTTTTAGCTGTAGGCAAGGCACAACTAGACACTGACTGTGTAAACCACCCAATGTATATGCTGTGGCATTGCAACTCTGGAAACCCCAGAACCAACTGCAACTCAGGGGTCCGCATTCAAAGCAGGAAGATTTGTTCTGTGTGCCGTCCATGTGCAACATGAAGGGCCAAGTTGTTGAGAGACCGTGCCAGAACCAAGGGCCTTGCCACCGACGACCAAGATGGACAGCGGTGATTCCATGGTCTCAGGGGCAATTTCAGGGTCTTGGCTAGGGTCATGTCAGTGAAATGCCCTGAGATGCTTCTCATGCAAGCATCCCTATGTGATGAGGAACAACTATAAGGTATGGGGTCCATCACAAGCCTGTCACACTGCAATGGACCCTGGCATTTTCCCAGAAGCCCTGATCAACTCTGACAGACTTTGTGGTGCAATGTCATGGTTAGTTTGCCTCCGTGGGGAAATCATGATGGGAGGGCTGTTCATAGGAATCACTAATATAGCCAGGCCTCACTCTCATTCCTCCCTTTCCCTACAGCACTCTTTAAGCTGATTATATAACCTGATAGCCACCTCAAGAAGGCTTCTGAGGGGCAGCTCATCCTTAAGGTCTTCACTTAGACCTTGCTTAAAGGTCTCCATTTGTTGAGCTGTGCAGACTGCCGTCCAGGAGGCTCTTGGGACAGAACCGGACCCTGGAGGGGGACACATGCCACACAGGGGCAACCTGCATCCCAAAACTACTGCAAACGTGCCTCTGGTGGTGAGCAAAGACAGGGACATTCATGCCTATGTAGTGGCCTGCCAAACTTGCACCTAAAACAAGGAGCCCTAACCCTGGGCTGCATAACACCACAATTTTTGGAAGGCTTTCTGCTGGTTGATAGAGGCTTCAGTGAGTCAAGAGTGCCATGGAGAGTCAAGGCCTGGAAACTTCTTAGGTTCGAGCCTTGGTAGGGGTAAGCCTCCATGTGACAGGAGCAGGTAGGTGGGGCCCTGCTCAGACCAGAAGTTCAGGGGAAGCCTATCCTGAGGTGGGGGTTCTATAACTAGAGGTGGGAGCACCACAGCCTGTGGGGTTTCTGTAAGACCCTGTATCTAGGATAGGGCCTGCTGCAGGGCCAGCTTGTATCTGCAAATAGCCATCCCCTTACCAGTAAGGGCAAATTTCATTTGTTCCAGATTTGTGTTTTCTTGCTGGGGGGATCATACCTAGGTCTCCTTGTTTGGGAGGCCAGAGAAAACTCCACCACCAAGGAACAAGGGGTGGGTTCAAGTGCAAACGGGGTAGTCCTCACTATCATGATAATCCCTTCACATTCTCCACAGCTGAGATATGTTACTTGCTGAGCAGAGTAGATGCACAGAGCATGTGCTGGACTGTTAGCCATCACATCTTCAACCTGGCTCAGGCAGCTCTTCCCACATGCTGAAAGAAAATCATTCCAGTGCCATCCTGCTGCAGTAAATATGAATGACTTCCGTCCTATGGGACTAAGTCCCATTGTGCTTTGAGAAATTGATTCTAAGTCACCTGAAGGCCGCACTTTCACCATTGCTGGGCCCTCACCAGTTTGCATATGGCTGAAAGAGATTGATTCACGATGCCTTTTCCACAGATCTTGATTCTGCCCTCACCCATCTGGACGATAGTTACAACAGTTACATTCAAATGCTGGTCATCAATTTCAGCTCTGCCTTTAACACCATCATTCCCATCAGGATGGTATCCAAGCTCAGTGATTTGGTAGTCAACAGCCCCACGTGTAACCGGGTCTTGGAATTTGTAACAAACAGACCTCAGTCTGTGAGGTTGGGTAGACACTTGTCTTTCAGGCTCACCCTGAACATTCTGCAAGGTTGTGTCATTGCCTCTGCTCATCTCCCTGTTCACCTATGACTGAGTGCCTCTGCATAGTTATTCATAAGATATGAATCCTGATCTTAAGCTTCTATTTTACTCCTGTATACAAATTACTTTGATGTAAAAAAAACATACTTGTCCAATAAAGCCTGATAAAAGTCTATTTTTCCATCATGAAAATGTTAGTGTTATGTTCTGTTAGGAATGTCATTTAAAATGCAGCCGTAAATTGACTGGAATGTTTTCTTTACAGTACTCAAGTCAAGTCAAGTCAAGTGGGTTTTTATTGTCATTTCAACTACATACAGAGTACACAGTGAAACGAAACAACGTTCCTCCAGGACCATGGTGCAACATAGACAGTGCATACAGACACAAGTGCAACACAAACAAACAAGTACGGACAGACAACACAACACAGTACAGACAGAGAGTAATAAATAATTGCTGGTTGTGTGCAAATTGTGCAATGTGTAATAAATAGAGTCCAGTGAGGTAGTAAAGTTGTTAGTGCAATGCTTTGTGCAAAAAATGCTTCCCTTTTTTTATCTGGGGTAAATGGTTGGAGAAAGATATCAGTTCAGACGTTGAGTTGTGTTGAGAAGTCTGATGGCTTGGGGGAAGAAGCTGTTGCAGAGTCTGGTCGTGTTGGACCGGACGCTGCGGTACCTTCTTCCTGATGGCAGGAGGGAGAACAGTCTGTGTGAAGGGTGGGTGGGGTCATCCACAATGCTGGTTGCTTTGCGGATGCAGCGGGTGGTGTAAATGTCCAAGACGGAGGGGAGAGAGACTCCGATGATCCTCTCAGCTGTCCTCACAATGCGTTGGAGGGACTTGCGGTCAGAGGCTGTGCAGGTCCCAAACCAAGCAGTGATGCAGCTGCTTAGGATGCTCTCTATGGTTCCCCTATAGAAGAGGGTGAGGATGGGTGGAGGGAGACGGGCCTTTCTCAGCTTCCGGAGGAAGTAGAGACGCTGCTGGGCTTTCTTGGCTGTAGAGCTGGTGTTCAGGGACCAGGTGAGGTTCTCCGCTAGGTGGACACCAAGGAACTTGGTGCTCTTAACGATCTCCACAGAGGAGCCGTTGATGTTAAGCGGAGAGTGGTCCGGTCTTGATTTCCTGAAGTCAACAACCATTTCCTTGGTCTTCTCTACATTCCAGTGAAGGTTGTTGACTGTACACCAGTCTGTCAGCTGCTGTACCTCCTCCCTGTATGCTGACTCGTCGCCTTTGCTGATGAGACCCAGCACAGTTGTATCATCGGCGAACTTTATGATGCTGTTAGAACTGTGTTTCGCAACACAGTCATGAGTCAGCAGGGTGAACAACAGAGGACTCAGTACACTGCCCTGGGGTGCCCCAGTGTTCATGGTGATGGTGCTGGAGCTGCTGTTCCCGAACCGGACTAACTGGGGCCTCCCTGTCAGGAAGTCCAGGATCCAGTTGCACAGGGGGGTGTTGAGGCCCAGCAGGCTTAACTTCCTGGTGAGATTCTGCGGGATGATGGTGTTGAATGCTGAACTGAAGTCTATGAACAGCATTCTGACGTAGGTGTCCTTCTTCTCCAGGTGGGTAAGGGAGAGGTGAAGGGTGGTGGTGATGGCATCGTCCGTGGAGCGGTTGGGACGATATGCAAATTGCAAGGGGTCCAATGAAGAGGGCAGTTGGGTTTTGATGTTCCTCATGACTAGCCTCTCGAAGCACTTCATGATGATGGGCGTGAGAGCTACGGGACGGTAGTCATTGAGGCAGGACACCGTGGACTTCTTCGGCACGGGGATGATGGTGGTGGTCTTGAGGCACGTTGGGACAGTGGAGCTGCGCAGGGAGACGTTGAAGATGTCCGTGAGAACATCTGTCAACTGGTCTGCACACTCTCTGAGCACTCTGCCAGGGATGTTGTCTGGTCCTGCAGCTTTCCGTGGGTTGACTCTGCGCAGAGTTTTCCTCACGTCCACTGCAGTCAGGCACAGCGCCTGCTCGTCTGGCTTGGGTGTGATCTTGCTCACCAACGTGTTGTTCTGTGCCTCAAACCGTGCAAAAAGTCATTAAGGGCATCGGGGAGGAAGGCATCACTGTCACAGGACGGTGGCATTGTCCTGTAGTGTGTGATTTCCTGGATGCCCTGCCACATGCGCCGCGTGTCACCCGTGTCCTGGAAGTGGTTGTGGATCCTCTGGGCGTGAGCGCGCTTTGCCTCTCGGATGGCTCGTGACAATTTGGCTCTTGCTCTCCTTAGGGCCGCCTTGTCACCCACTCTGAAGGCCGAGTCGCGGGTCCTCAGTAGCGCACGCACCTCAGGAGTCATCCACGGCTTCTGGTTTGGGCATATGGTGATGGTCTTGGAGACAGTGACATCATCAATACACTTGCTGATGTAGCCAGTGACTGATGCTGTGTACTCCTCCAAGTTAACAGAGTCGCCTTCAGTCGCAGCCTCCCTGAACACGTCCCATGCAGTTCACTCAACACAGTCCTGAAGGGCAGAGATGCTCCTGCCGGCCAGGTTTTCACCTGCTTCTGAACTGGTCTGGAGCGTCTGATGAGGGGTGTGTAAGCTGGAGTCAGATACACAGACATGTGGTCCGAGAACGCGAGGTGGGGGCGGGGCTCCGCCCGGTACGCACTGGGTATGTTTGTGTAAACAAGGTCCAACGCGTTCGCTCCTCTCGTGGCAAAGTCCACATGCTGATGGAATTTAGGGAGGACTGACTGGAGATTAGCGTGGTTAAAATCTCCGGCGACAATGAACAGTGCGTCTGGGTGTCTGGTCTGCAGATCACTGACGCCCCCGTGCAGCTCCCACAGTGCCTCTTTAGCATTAGCGCTAGCGCTAGGCGGTATGTACACGGCGGCTATCAGCACGGCGGAGAATTCCCGTACTAAATAAAAAGGTCTGCACTTAACTATGACGAACTCCACCAGCGGAGAGCAGTGCTTGGCGACAGTCACAGCGTTGTTGCACCATTCTGTGTTGATGTAAACACACACGCCTCCACCGCGGGTCTTCCCGGACAGAGCCGCGCTCCTATCCGCTCTGAACGAGGCTAGCCCGTCTAGCTGAATGGCGCTGTCTGGAATACTGTCGCTGAGCCACGATTCCACAAAGACTAGAGCACAGCAGTCTCTGAACTCTCGCTGGGTCGCTCGCTGGAGTCGAATGCAGTCCAGTTTATTATCGAGGGAGCAGACGTTTGCGAGGAATAGCGATGGTATAGCCGGGCGGCCAGGGCTAGCCTTTAGCCTCGCGCGAACCCCGGCTCTCTTACCGCGCTTCCGCTTACGCTCGCACCGCTTGCGATGACACTTCCGCCGGGCTCCGCCATCAGGAAACGCCGCGGACTGCAGGCCTGGGTCTTGTAGCAGGC
Source organism: Megaleporinus macrocephalus (assembly GCA_021613375.1). Taxonomy (NCBI): domain Eukaryota; kingdom Metazoa; phylum Chordata; class Actinopteri; order Characiformes; family Anostomidae; genus Megaleporinus; species Megaleporinus macrocephalus. The sequence continues at coordinate 56,701,306 of CM038703.1, read as the reverse complement.
TGAGCTCTTGTAGCGTCTGCAGAACTTCGTCCGAAAGATTGTTTGTAGGCTGATTTCTCCACTGAAGCAGGGTCTGGCGGTGGTAGGATATGTGCACTGGTGTTCCGATGCACATATTTGCAGAGATGACGTGAATATCCACAAACAATAACACAAAAAGCACCAATTCTCGGACCAAGAGCGGCCGCTGCGTGTTAACGCGCCGCCGACCGGATGTCTGATACTGTTGTTAAGGCAAGGGCTCATCTAAGTCCTGAATATGGTGTTTGTAAGTGTTGAAGATCAGTAGGCCGGCAACAATGAGTGCTAGAGAGTGACAAGACTTTAAAACTGTGTAATAAAATTGTATGCTTTTCACGCTAGAAAGCTGATGCACTTATTGCACCACAGTTCATTTTACAGTACAAATTGTTTACAGCTTATTAGATATCCTGTTCTCGCCTGTTCTGAAATCATAGATATTTTTTCAACCTCAAAACAGTAGAATATTATAACACCATGTTTTTTAAAGATAAATAATTTGTACACAATATTTGGCATAAGTTTCTATAATTTCTATATTATAGTTATAGGCTCACTTTTTGTTCAGACAGTTAAATTCACACAGCTCCCACAAACTAATTCAGAAAAATGAGGAACCAAGTCTGCACAAAAGTCTTATTGTGTTTTAATTGGCACCAAATATATTCTATTAATTTTGTATGGCTTGGTAATGTAGAATTTTCAACATTTTAGAAAGAAACAGAAATTAAACAGTCTTACAGAATAACAAGAATCAGGTAAAGGGGAAAAAAGGTAAATGTTTAAAAAGACATGTGTATCTTTCTTTTGCACAACATCATCTTGATTCTACTGAAAATCTCTTGCAGTCTTAACCCGTACATTATAGGATTAATAAGAGGTGTAATTAATATATTTTCAACAGACATTATCTGAGTAGCAATGTGAGGTATATTTCCATCAAATCTGGTGTTAATCACTTCAAAACATGCAATAAGAGAGAAACTGATGAAGATGAACAGGTGTGGGAAGCAGGTCTGTAGAGCTTTTCTTCTAAAATCTTTAGAATTCTTTAAACAGACATCAATTATTCTAACATATGAGTAGATTATGAAGATCACAGGTGGAAATGCAGTAATAGTTACAGCAAACAGTCCATAGGAACTGGTTACAGATGTGTCTCCACAGCTTAATTTAGCGATTGAGTAATCATTACAGAAAACTCCATCTAAATGATAAGTCAGTATTATTAAAATCCCAATTTCACAAACAGGAAACATCCAACAGAAGAATAAAATCTTTTTAACAGTTGAGATTTTTATAAGTGTTGGATATTGTAATGGTTTACATATAGACACATATCTGTCATACGCCATAGCTGATAACAGAGTAAACTCAGAAGCTCCATAAGTATAAATGCAAAAGGCCTGAAACAAACAGGCTGAGTAAGAAATAATTGGTCTTTCAGACAAAAAATCAGTCAGCAGTTTAGGAAAAAGAGCCGTCGATCCAAAGAGAGAATTGAAAAGTAAAGCAGCGATGAACATATACATGGGCTCATGGAGACATTTGTTTGTGTAAATGACAGAAATGACAACAACATTACAGAAAATAATCAACAGATAGGCTGCGAGAGTAATTATAAAATAAAAATATCTGTACTTATGCAGTTCTATATGTCCCTCCATTAAAAAGTACGTCACATCAGAATAATTTTCCATGAGTTCCGCTGAAGTGACCCATAAATCTGTATGAACATTAAGTTTTCCTGTAAAACCTGGTGTTTGTCACACATCAGGCATCATCTGCTAGAAATTATAAACCCTGATGACCTGTAGCCTTACAGTCATGCTATGGTGAAGAAAGTGACTTTGTGTGTATTTATACTTTCTCAAATAGTTCCAGTACATCTAATTGTTTACCCGACTAGTATCCAGCTCTGCCCATCCTCGTTTCCATTGCAACAGTCAAACAATGAATGCTTGTGACCTGTAAATACTCATGAGAATCAACTGACAAAAGTTTTTTCATTCCCTGGTGAAATATGTATTGTTTGTTGATACTTCTATTCAGATACATACAATAAACTGTGGGAGGTCCATGTGGAAATTCTGTTCTGGTAACAGATTTAGTATGTTTTGGGTCATTATGCTGGCCATGCTGTTGTTTTTGGTCTGTTTCCGATTCTGGTCTATTTTATATGTGCCTGTTGTGCAAGTGAAGTCATGTAAATTGATATTTATCTTTATTTCTTCACAATACTCAATATAGGCACTATAGGTTCAGTATGGTGGTGCTTCCTGGTGGTGTCAGTTGCAGAGAGAGGTGTTCAGGTTTTGTAAAAATAAATAATTTGTACACAATATGTTTGTGTTAAGTATCTGGTAGACATTCCACCTGTAATGAATTGCTAATGTATAAGTTTCTATATTTATAGTTATAGGCTCACCAGCTTTCTGTTCAGTTAAATTCGCACAGCTCTCACGCAGGAGATTTTAGATTAGATTTAGAAATGCAGGAATAGTTACAATAAATAATCTATATGAACTGGTTACAGATGTTTCCACAGCTTAATTTAGCAATTGAGTAATCATTACAGAAAACTCCATCTAAATGATATCTGCACAGCTTAAGCTTAAGTATTATTAAAATCCCAATTTTGCAAACAGGAAACATCTAACAGAAAAATATTTTTTTGGAGTGACTAAGCACACAGCCTTGGGGAGTGTCGGTGTTTGGTATGGTGGTGCTTGAGTCGTCCTTGCCAATCCTGACAGACCTGACAGAGGTCTGACAGTCAGGAAGTCCAGTAGCAGAGAGAAGTGCTCAGGCCCAGCAATCTCAGCTCTCCAAAAGGTTTTTTTGAACTGAAGTGTAATTATCTTTTCTGTCAATGTGGGTCAAGGATAGGTGAATGACAGATAATGTGTTGTCCTCTGTAGACCTTTTTGGGTGAAAAATGAAACGAAATGAATCCATTGTGGAGTGAAGACTGTTCTTCATGTGATTCAATACCACCTACTCAAATTCTACAATTGAGAAAATTGTAGTTGTTTTGAATTGCCTGTTTTAGAGAAATGCTGCATGGCCTGCAGACCTCTGGGGGTCAACTCTGGAATGGTTAGCCATAATGTCATAACGATGAATAGACTAAATTCTGGGCCAGAGTCAGTAGGGTTTGTTTTTATCACTGGCTGGCTATATCTAAATCCATATCTAAATCTTTCAGTACATCTGAGACAATGACATGACCATCAGAGGTACGTGCTCAGTGATGACCTGAATGCCCAGCCATACAAACAGTGAACCTCTGGTGTCTAGAAAGTGTTCCTAAATTATCTGTGTATAATCATGCTTTGCAACTTTGCAAACAGATAAAGGTTGACTCTTACTGTGCTGAGACCTCTTTTGTGGCTCATGACTGCCTGTTGTTGACAACTGCTTGTAATGACCATGGGTCTTGGATTGCCCCTAATACAGCTACCCAGTGTTTGCAGCATGTCTACAAGCCTAATTTCTAACAGAAGATTTTGACAATTATGTTTGTACTAAGTAGAATGCCCTACATGATTGCCAAAGCCAGCCCTGTCCCTTCCAAGAAGTTTAATTGGGAAAAAATAGTTGTCAGAAGTTTGTTGGTCAGTGGCAATTTAATTTAGCCCATCGCCATCGACAGTTTTACACAGAAGGGCTTTTGCAAAATATTTAATATGAGCAAATGGATTATGCATAGGCATTTGTTGTTTCAGCCACAGGCCAGTAATCAGGGCTGACTGGTCCTTCAGCCTCATGCGAGAAGACAGAAGCAGCTGGGAATTCAGCCAAAGCAGGTGGACAGGAGTTGTTTGGCAACAATGGCAGTCATACAACAAAAAGAAACAAAGGGTCAGCTGTGAATTCATTAACAGGCAAGAAAACAAGAACTGCTAGCCCTTTAGCCACAGACAGGTAGGTGGGTCTATCCAGCCTTTAATCTCATTCAAGAATACAAGAGCAACTGGAAATTCAGCCATAGAAAGTAACAAGAATGGGCCAGTTGTGCCTTTAGCCACAGTATAAACAAGAGTAACTGTGCCATTTACCCACTGGAAAGAAGACAGGAGCAGAAAAACAAATGCAACTGTGCCTTTAAGCACAAACATGAAGAACTTAGCCTCCATAGTTAAGCCCTGCAACAAATACTCACACAGTTGCCGGGTCTTACTGTGGCTTTAGCAGAGAGTAAGCAAGCAGGTTCTTCTGTTCAGTTTAAAGCCTCACCCCCACCCCAGTGTATCAGTGATAATGGAATAGCGCATGCCCTATCCAGGTAGATATGATGGAGGCGTTTGCCATAGCAGTGCCACTTAATGTTTTCAAACAACAACCCTCTAGATTCTCCGCACTAATCATGCATTGGCCTGGGCCATGCTGTTCTGGGAGAATGTCCTGGCCACCTGTGCATGCGCAGGACTGGGGCATTTATGGATGTAGGTGCCTCTACTGTGTACAGGTTGGTCTCTTCTAGTCAGAGTGCCCAGAGCTTTAAGGAAAATGGGAGGTCCACTACAGAAAGGGAGATTATTATTGGTCCTTAATCAGTCTCCTAAAACATTCAGACTGATTCTAACATGCAAGCTCTCCAGGGGGACCAACTAGAAAGATGGATCATTTTATAGATGGCCCCTTGGGTTGGGACAAATAAATCAACAGACCTGGGCCCTCACGCTGTAGCTGGGTCAGCACATAGATCATAGATTCTTGTCTTAAGATTTCTCTGGCTGCAGTGCCATAATCCACAGCTGGATTGGCTAACCGAATCAATGGCAAGTGGCGGAGCACAATGCAGAAACACCTGCATTTGCCCAATGGTTCAGATCTCTGATAAGGTCAAACCTAGGTCCTTCCCTGGTACAGGTCTTATGACTGTGGCATTAATCACCTCCCAGGCACCTCCTCTCCCATAGGGAGATTATTTTCTCTTTCAGGTCCCGAGCAACTGAAAATGGATGAATACATCATGAAAGCATTGGCATTGGGCTTTATCCAGCCATCTACCTCCTCAACAGGTGCTTTATTGTAGGGAAAAAGAATGGTGGCCTCTGCCCCTGCATTGATTACTATGGTCTAAATAAAATCACCATCTAGGATCACTATGCCTTTCCCCTGATGACCTTAAATGTTGAGGCACTGCAGCAAGCCTAGGTTTTTACTTAACTAGACTTGCACAGTGCCTACAATCTTATCAAGGTTTGCCAGATTGAAGAATGGAAGACCCTTTTTTGTAATGAATGCCCCGCTGTCTTCCAGCATTTATTATCAAGGTCCTACATGTTCATCTAACTGGCTGCAGTGGCATGGTGGTTGGCAGGGGTCAACAGTTTGATCCCACCACTGGCAGACCTGTTTTCTGTTATTTTTTGTTTTTCCCTCCTTGGTTCAACTACACTCCAAGTCACAAGCACCTCCCAACTAGTTTATTTTAGGGTCGAATGGGATTTATTAACATGATTGATGATCAAGCACAACAGCAAAACACAAACAAACAACAGAAAGGGGCAATCTGAGATCGTAGTCAGAGGTACAGGCAAGAGTCGAAACCAGGAGAGCAGCAGACCACCCAACCTAAACATGAGAGAGAGAAAGGAGAACAGTCGAGGAAACAAAACCGAAGTCAAAACCGGAAGATCAAATAGAGCCAAGCAACCAAGACCAGAAAGGGCGAAAGAGACAGAAATAAAGAATCGATAAACAAAGAGAGTTGAAATCAGAGATCAAGACAGAAGCTCAGGATTGTAAACTGCGTTTGATTAACTTTATCAGTGAGTGAATTTGTGGATGTGGTTTAAATGGAGTGCGTGTGATGATATGCAGGTGTGTGCGATCTCTGAGCATGTTCGATTTTACACGGCACCGCGCAGCCCGATCGCCGCCTGGCTCGATGCGGTGCAAGCTGGTTAGTTTTTATGTCCGACTTGAGTCGGCGCCACCGTCGCTTCACGTGAATCTGCAGGCTTCACAATCAGTCGCTGCAGTTGTTCACCACTAACTGCGCAAGCCGAGACAGAGCTTTGTAACGGTCTTTAAAAGCACTACATCACTATGTGGGTCTATTTCTCTTTCTACTTCTTTTCTTTCTTTCCACTATTTTTCTATTGCGTCTACTTCATCAGCTGTAAAGAGAGCAAACACCGCGAGACCCGCCGGTGTTCACGTAGGCTGCAGGTGGTGACTGTCCGAGTTGAGGGTCTTTTCTAACCTCCTCCCCCGACTGCGTCCGGCTGCGCTCGCTAACCACCAAGGCCAGACACAGCTGTATCTCGAACAAGCCTATTATTTTGGTGACACAGATCATAGACATGGTGTGTGATTGGGTATTGGTGAACATGTGGTTGTGACATCATCCAGAAGTGCACACTGGGAAATGGAGTCCGAAAGTTTGTTGCCATTAGAAGAGACCGTAGGCGAGACACTATTGCTGTTCATTTTCAGGGAGAAGCTCTAAATAGCCTTGGACCTTAGAACCTGAGTGAACCTTAGAACTTTCTCTCTTAATAATGAACCATCAGGAGGTAGAGTCTTCTCATACCAAGCCCACCAGCTTTGGAATAACTTTCCAGTCCGTGTTTGGGACTCACACACAGTCTCAGTTTTTAACACTTGTTCAGTCAAGCCTTTAAAGTTTCTTCCTCTTAGTGGCCAAGCCTGGTGGCTCTTGTCCTGCCTGTGACTGAAGGCCCGGTCACTCTTGCCTTACTGCCTGTGGCTAAATTCCCAGTCACTCCAGTCTCACTACCTGTGACTGAAGGCCCAGTCACTCTTGTTTTCTGCCTGTAGCTGTAGTTTCAGCCGCTCCAGTCTTCCTGTAGCTCTAGTACCAGCTCTTTGTTCTTTTGCTGTACTGCTATTCTATCCAGTTCCAGTGCTTGCCTCCTAGTGCCTGGTTCCACAGACCTCTCAGTAAACTGCTCAGCTTGCCTGGGCAACTAGACTAGCACCCTTGGATTGCAGCCCTGGCCCTTGTGCAGTATAACTTGGGTAGGCCCAGCCTGACTTTTTCCATAGGACTGTGGTACAACTAGGGTATGGCTATCTAGAGATTGGATTAATTATGGAAAAATTAATTTTAATAAACTATTCACCACAGTACACTTTTAATCATAGAATGTGGAAATGTCAATTATGGGTTCCGCAGGTTCTAAAATCTAATAATTCAGGGAAAGAGTGGACTGTAAGTCTTTTGTTACCTTTTTTTAAAGTATTGACATAGATATTAAGGAAAGAGGGTGCTTAATTGGAACAACAGAAGGAATGATGCATGTAACTTTATTGTCCAGTAAATAATAAGCAGATACCAAACCTCAGCTAAGAAGTAAGAAACATTAAACTGTTTCTAAGTTATCAGCAGGCCAGTAACAGTGAGTGCTGCAGAGTGAAAAGACATTAAGGTTTGTGACAGTGACTTCACAAGGTACATAAATATACAAATGACTAAAAGAAAATATCCTCTAATTTACATTAAAGAAGTTAATTTGTGAGTCAGAGTCACAGTAAAACTGGTTAATAATACTGTATGCCTTTAAGATGTATGACTGTGGCTGGGAAGCAGTTTCACCTCAGAAATATGATGAACTTATTGTATCAGGGCAAGGCAAGTTTATTTTTATAGCACCTTTCATACACAGTGTCAACTCAAAGTGCTTTACATAAATAAAGAAATACAAAATATCAATCATTAAAGCATTAAAATATATCAGTTAAAATAAACAAAAAATATATAATATTATTATATTATACAAAATTAAGTATAAAAATGAAAAATGAGGTAAAAAAAATGCTGTGGGATCATGTGCTGAGGTTGCCACTCTGCACATGTAAATGATCACAATTCACTTTACATGTTGAATTTGCTTCCAGATTAGTGAGTATTAGATATCGTGTTTGTAGAGTTTGTTCTTTCCTGAAATAAAAGCAACATTTAAAACCTCAAAATCACTAGAACATTGTAATATTTTTAAAGCTAAATTATATTATTTGTGCACAATATGTATATGTTAAGTAGCTGGTAGACTTTTCAGCTGTAATGAATGGATAAAGCATAAGTGTCTATATTTATATTTAAAGGCTCACCAGCTTTTTGTTCAGAAAGTTAAATTACCAATGCTCTTTCAAACACATATTCATATTCAGAAACATGAGGAACATTTGTATTTTTAATTGACACTAAATATATTCTATTAGTTTTTATGCTCTGATACAGTTGAATTTTGGAACATTTTGGAATGAAACAGCAAAAAATGCAGAAATAAAAGACAAATTTTACAGAACCAGGCAAAAATGTTTAAGAGAAAAGTTTAAAAAGATGTGTGTATCTTCCTTTTGCACATCATCTTGATTCTACTAAAAATCTCTTGCAGTTTTAAACCGTACATAATAGGATTAATAAGAGGAGGAAGAACCATATTTTCAATAGACATTATCACAGAAATAGCACGAGGTACATTTCCTTCAAATCTGGTGTTAATCACCTCAAAACATGCTGTAAGAGAGAATGTGATGAAAATAAACAGGTGTGGGAAGCAGGTCTGTAGAGCTTTTCTTCTGAAATCTTTAGAATTCTTTAAACAGACATCAATTATTCTAACATATGAGTAGATTATGAAGACCACAGGTGGAAATACAGTAATGGTTAAACCAAACAGTCCATAAGAACTGCTAACAGTTGTGTCTCCACAGCTTAATTTAGCAACTGAGTAATCGTTACAGTAAATTCTGTCTAAATTAAATTTGCAAAGCTGAAGTTGATATGTTAGTATTATCAAAATCCCAATTTCACAAACAGGAAACATCCAACAGAAGAATAAGAGTTTTCTAACAGTGGAGCTGTTTATAAGAGTTGGATATTGTAATGGTTTACATATAGACACATATCTGTCATACGCCATAGCTGATAACAGAGTAAACTCAGATGCAGCATATGTATAAATGCAAAAAGCCTGAAACATGCAGGCTGAGTAAGAAATAACTGGTCTCTCAGACAGAATATCAGTCAATAGTTTAGGATAAAGAGCCGTCGATCCAAAGAGAGAATTAAAAAGTAAAGCAGCGATGAATATGTACATCGGCTCATGGAGACATTTGTTTGCATATATAACAAAAATGACAACAGCGTTAAAACAAATAATCAACAGATAGACTGCAAGAGAAATTATAAAATAAAAATATCTGTACTTATGCAGTTCTATATGTCCCTCCATAAATAAGTACATAACTTCAGAAGAATTATCCATGAGCTTCCCTGAAATAATCCATTAATCCCAAAGAATATTAAGTTTGTCTGTAAAATCAGACTTTGTGTGCTAGAAAATACAAGATATGTTAACCTGTAGCCTTACAATCCTGCTATGGTAAAGAAAGAGACTCTGTGTGTATTTATACTTTCTCAAACAGTGACGTCTAGTTGTTTACTGAGTACCTGACTAGTCTCTAGCTCTGCCCACCCTTGTTTCCATTGCAATAGTTAAACAATGAAGGCTTTTGCACTGCAGATATCTGAGGAATTAAGTATGAATGTTTTTGTCATTCATTACTGGTATGTTATTTTGATTGACGGTTCTGTTGAAATACATAAAATAAGCTGTGGCGGTTCTTCAAGAAATTCTCTTCTGCTAACCGGTTTGTATGTCACTGAATGGTGAAGTTCTCCTCTCTCCTAATCCTTTCCTTCCCCCATCACCCTCTTATTTGAGGAGAAAGTCAATAAAATATATTATTATTATTTTCGGTCTCAACTCCTCAATTAATTTTCATCCTCTTACTATTTCTTCTCTTTCCACAGATGTCCTACAGTTCTGTAAGTCTAGCAACCCAACCACCTGCCCACTGGATCCCATCCCATCCATACTGTTCCAGACAGTCTCCATCGACCTACTGCCCAAATAATTCATAAACAGCTCCTTGTCCTCAGGTTAGGTACCATCAGGGTCCATAGCCATCCCAGTCAACCAGGTACCCATACCTGGAGAGAGTTCAGGAGGCGTTTGACTGCGTAGGCCAGTAAGCCAGTAAACCAGTGACAAGACAGGGGGAGTTCCACAAGGGAGTGGTCTAAGGCATGAAACATGGAATGTGGGGTGGACCTGCAAAGAAGATGGAAAAGGCACTGGGGCTTCAACCTGGGTGCCTTGCAGCATGCACCGGTCTTGTAAGACACAACAAAGGCACAGATGTCTTTCACCATACTGGGCCACCAGAATTGCCTGTGCAAAAAGTCCAGGGTCCTAGTTACCCCCTGGTGCCCTAAAAAAAGGGGGGGGGGGCTTTGCCAAACAGGGACATACAACCTTCCAGCGGGAAGGCTATAATCTGAGGATGAGGAAGGCTCAGGCCCCAGAGGCACTATTGGTGGGACATCTGAGACTTGAGGTTCTTGGAGTCTGGCCTATATGAAGGTAAGCTGAAGGGGCTAAACAGGTGCCTGTTGTATATGGCCAGGTTACGGTCTGTCCAGACCATTAAAGGGTGTTTAGCCCCCTCACTTTAGCCAGTGCTTCCATTCCTCCAGGGTGAGCTTTACAGCCTGGAGCTCCTTGTCTCCAACATCATAATTATGTTCTGCTGGGGACAAATGGTGTGAATAAAGGGAGCACATATGGAGCTGCTTGGCTGGGCCTAGACATTGGGAGAGTACCACTACCATGCCAACTTCCAAGGCATCTACTTTGATGACAAATAGCTCCTCCAGGTTGCCATGACTTGATCTCCTCAAAAGCCCTTTGGGCTTCAGTGGTCTAAAGGAAGGGCCCTGGTGTCTTTTGGGTGAGGATGGTGATGGGGACCACCACAGAGCTGATGTTCTGCACAAAGTGTTGAAGGAAGTTGTCAAACCCCAAGAGGCACTGGACCAATCACAGTGAGGAAAGGTCAGACTTCTCCAGCTTGATGCATAGGTGGTTCTCCAGCAACAGTTGGAAGATCTGCCATCTATAGATGAGTGTTATTGAAGTAGACATATGCATAGTGTCCTAGGGCTCCTCTGAGGACCTCATTGATGAAACACTGAGGGACCACCAGAACGCTCATAAATACTAAAGGCATGACATGCTACTCAAAATAGGGTGACAGGTCACTTGAAGCTTGAAGGGCTTGAGGTACAGATTGACTTTTGGCCTTTGCCATAAGGGCAGAGGGTTTCCATTCTTGGCTTTATAGGCATCAGAGTTTTAAATTTATTACAAGCCGCTACAGGAAGCCAGTGAAGTGAGTGCAGCAGTGGAGTGACATGAGTGAACTTGGGAAGAATGAAGACAAGCCATGCTGCTGTGTTCTGGATCATTTGCAAGGGTCTACCTGACGTACTAATTGAAACAAATGGTTTTGCACTCAACTTTTTCATCTTCTATCATGGTGTCATGGACACTGGTTGGGTATTCCTAAGTATTGCACTTGTGCTTTATTTAACCCTGTAATTTTATTGCTTTTGTTGTAGGTATCAGCACTGGTTTGAGCTCAATGGTAATTTAGACTTGAACCTGTTTGTATTAGCTTGTAAGACATTTTCTGACTGAACACACAGTACTTTTGTGAGTCACTCTGGATATGAGCATCTGCTGAATGCTGTAATTATGAACATATTTATATTTATTTTTAATCCTCAACATCATATTGCCACTGGGAAATGTGTGCATGCTTACTCTATTGTGGATGTTACAAAGGGTTTATATGGGCCCAGGTGAGGGGTGGAACAGGTGTACAGTATTCTGAGGGCCTGTTAGGGGGTATCAGTACATTTAGTAATTTGATTATCTGGAAGGGTTGGAACAAATGCTGTAGTACCTTATGCTAGATGTCAGAAAGGTGAATAGTTGGAAGCTCCCTGTATGTGGACCACCCCTGTAGTGTCATCAGCAAAATGTATATGATTTGACCAATGCTTTGCAGCAGAGTCATGAGTCAGCAGTGTGAATAGCAGGGGACTGAGCACACAGCCCTGGGCAGTGCCTGGGTTCAGTGTGGTGGTGGTTCAGGTGTCCTCACACAGTACTCACTGATGCAATACATGTCAGATTATTTGGTGCAGGAACATTTGTAGTTGCTTTTGAGTCACACCAGAGCAACTGCCCATCTTAAAGAATTGTTAAGACTATGGTGAGTGAGAGTAGGTATATCTGGGATCATGATATCACCATCACAGGTACATGATCATTGGCCCTGACATACAAACAGGTGTCTAGAAAGTGTTCCTGGGTTCTCTATGCATAGTTATGCTTTTCCACTCTGCACACAGGGACACTTACTGTGCTAAGATATGACTCGTTGCTCATGACTGACGTTTTTAACCCCTGCCTGTAATGACTATGGGTCTTGGGTTCCCCTTAAAAAAAGCTACTCAGTACTTGCAGCCTGGATACAAGCCTCATTTCTAACAGAAGATTTTGTCTTAGTTTGCATTAAGTAGCATGCCTGACACCAAACCCAGCTACTCACTGTAAGGGGTCCCCGCTACGGCCGCCAGAGGGCGGAAGCTGACGAGGCCTCATCGGCAACACTTGGGGGAGGGCCTATAAAAGACCGGAAGTCCCGCAGGTGACTGTCACACCCTCGCGCTCTGAACAGTAAGCGGTAGCTCTATGGAGCAAACAAAAGAGGACTAAAACACCCCCAAAACAAAAGAGGACTAAAACACCCCCAAAACAAAAGAGAGGTTAAAAACACCCCCAAAACAAAAGAGGACTAAAACACCCCCAAAAAACAAAAGAGAGGTTAAAAACACCCCCAAAACAAAAGAGGACTAAAACACCCCCAAAACAAAAGAGAGGTTAAAAACACCCCCAAAACAAAAGAGGACTAAAACACCCCCAAAACAAAAGAGGACTAAAACACGCCCAAAACAAAAGAGAGGTTAAAAACACCCCCAAAACAAAAGAGAGGTTAAAAACACCCCCAAAACAAAAGAGGAGTAAAACACGCCCAAAACAAAAGAGGACTAAAACACGCCCAAAACAAAAGAGAGGTTAAAAACACCCCCAAAACAAAAGAGGGAATAAATTATCCCCAAAAGACAAAAAAGTAAAAAGAAGTATTAAATTGAAAGGAATAAACAGCCTGAGCTTCTCTATTCTTTTACCTTTCATGTACATTTCCTTTGTTTGAGACACGTTGTCGTGGTGTGCGCCTTTGTTCGGCATTCCTGAGCTTTTCCGGGGAATCATTTATAGACCTGCTTTTCCTTCCCTCCTTTGTTTTCTACTCTCTTCTAAAAGCTTCCACAGCACATCTAGCCCATTTTCCTGCCTTCTTGGCGAGCAGACACCCCCCTTTTTACAACCCCTTTATTTCGGCCTTCCATCTCTGCACTTGGTCCCTCCTACACCCCGACCCATAACACTCACAGCCTGTTCTTTCCAAGGAGTAGGCCAGCAACATTGGAGAGTGAACAAACAGGCTTGATTAGTGTCAACAGTCACATTTATATTAATATTAATAAGTAATATATCACTACTGCTATTGATTTTAGGACAAAGCTGTAATAGCCAAGCCCCTCAGAATCTGAGTAAACATACCATGACCATCACACTTACACTATCAAGCTTCCTTCTGTGAAATGCTATGTGAAAAGTTTGGGCTACATGCCACTGGCACTCCCAAAGATCCTGCTTGCTTTCTTAAACTCTCTTCTCTTCTAAAGGCATCTTCATGTCCTGCCTAAAACTAACCAGTCATTTCATCTGTTGCCTCAGAAACACACAGTGTTCACTGGTTTCACTGGTAACAGAGATTGATATTACTCTGATATTCAGATTTGTTTTTGTGTCTTAATCTGGTTCCTCTCAAAGGTTCTTCCTCTTACTTGTCCTTCTACCTGAAGGCCCAGTCACTGCTGTCTTCCTGCCTGTAGCTGAAGTCCTCTGTGTAGTGCTATCTCTTTGTCCTTCTGCTGTACTGCATTTCTGTCCTGTTCCAGTTCTAGCCTCCTAATCTCTGGTTCAGCAGACCTCTCAGTAAACTGCTCTGCTTACCTGGGCAGCTGAACTAGCACCCTTAGACTGCAGCCCTGGCCCTTGTGCAGTATAACTCGGGTAGGTAACTTTTTCCATAGGATTGTGGTACAACTCAGGCATGGACGTCTATGTTATTGTACGAGATTATTATAAATATGATATGAATTACATTTGTAAATTGAAGCTTCTATTTTACTCCTGTATACAAATTACTTTAATGTGAAAACATACTTGTTCAATAAAGCCTGACACTGCTTTTGTTTTTGATTTAGTTTAAACTAATTAATGACGAATACTTTTTAATTACCTCTTTGCCAAAATAAACCTCCTGTAATGTGGACGTGTCAGTGCTCACTTCAAATTTGGTGGAAGAACTGTAAATATTTTTTTATTATCTTTTCTTAAGTGTTGACACTGTTATTCAGGAAAGGTAGCGCTAAACCAGAACAACAGGAAGAATGATGCGTGCAACTTCATTGTCCAGTAAATAATAAGCAGACACCAAACCTCAGCTAAGAAAGTAAGAAACATTTTAAACAAGGTGAAGATCAGCAGGCCAGTATCAGTGAGCGCTGCAGAGTGAAAAGACATTGTTGAGGTACATGAATGTGCACATTATTAAAGGAAATTATTCCTCTAACTTACATTTTAGTTTTTCAATTAAGTCAATCTGAGTCACAGTAAAACTAGGTAACAATATAATTTGTCTTATTATAATTTAACTTATTATATTACAATCTCTTTTACAGTTTGTTTACAGATTAGTGAGTATTAGGTATCGTGTTTGTAGAGTTTGCTCTTCCCTGAAATAAAAGCAACATTTAAAACCTCAAATACACTAGAATATTGTAATATTTTTTAAAGCTATATTATATTATCTGTTCACAATATGTATATGTTAAGTAGCTGGTAGACTTTCCAGCTGTAATGAATGGATAAAGTATAAATTTCTATATTTATAATTATAGGCTCACCAGCTCTCCTAAACACAGTCCAAATTCAGAAAAATGAGGAGAAAAGTTCGTATCACAGTGTAATTGTTTTTTAATTGGCACCAAATATATTCTATTAGTTATGTACGGGGTAATAAAGTAGAACTTTTAACAATTTGGAAAGAAACATAAAAATACAGAAATTAAAGATTTCCTTTTACAGAATAACAAGATTCAGGTAAAGAAATGTTTTAAAGAGAAAAGTTTAAAAAGATATGTGTATTTTCCTTTTGCACATCATCTTGATTCTACTAAAAATCTCTTGCAGTTTTAAACCGTACATAATAGGATTAATAAGAGGAGGAAAAACCAAATTTTCAATAGACACTATCACAGAAATAATGTGAGGTACATTTCCTTCAAATCTGGTGTTAATCACCTCAAAACATGCATTAGCAGAGAAACTGATGAAAATAAACAGGTGTGGGATGCAGGTCTGTAGAGCTTTTCTTCTGAAATCTTTAGAATTCTTTAAACAGACATCAATTATTCTAACATATGAGTAGATTATGAAGAACACAGGTGGAAATACAGTTATAGTTAAAGCAAACAGTCCATATGAACTGGTTACAGATGTGTCTCCACAGCTTAATTTAGCAATTGAGTAATCGTTACAGTAAATTCTGTCTAAATTAAATTTGCACAGATTTAATTGGTAAGTCAGTATTATTAAAATCCCAATTTCACAAACAGGAAACATCCAACAGAGGAATAAGAGTTTTCTAACAGTGGAGATGTTTATAAGAGTTGGATATAGTAATGGTTTACATATAGACACATATCTGTCATACGCCATAGCTGATAACAGAGTAAACTCTGAAGCTCCATATGTATAAAGACAAAAAGCCTGAAACAGACAGGCTGAGTAAGAAATAATTGGTCTTTCAGACAAAAAATCAATCAGCAGTTTAGGATAAAGCGCCGTCGATCCAAAGAGAGAATTGAAAAGTAAAGCAGCGATGAATATGTACATCGGCTCATGGAGATGTTTGTTTGTATATATAACAAAAATTACAACAGAATTAAAGCAAACAATTAACAGATAGAGTACAAGAGAAATTATGAAATAAAAATATCTGTACTTATGTAGTTCTATATGTCCCTCCATTAATAAGTACATAACTTCAGAAGAATTATCCATGAGATATGCTGAAATGACACATAAATCTCTAAGAACATTAAATTCTGTAAAATCAACTAGAAATTATAAACAATGACCTGTAGTCTTACATTCATGCTGTGGTGAAGAAAGTGACTTAGTGTGTATTTATACTTTCTCAAACAGTGACATCTCATTGTTTACTGATTGACTAGTCTGTAGCTCTGCCCACCCTTATTTCCATTACAATTGTTAAACACTGAACACCTTTGAACTGTAGATATCTGAGGGATTAAGTGAGGAAAATCTGTGCAATTCCTTGGTGGTATATGTTATCTTCTTTAACTGTTCTATTAAGATACATAAAATAAGTTTTGCGGGTTCTTGTGGAAATTATGTTCTGGTAACTGATTTAGTTGTTCTTTATTCTTGTCTATTTTAAATGCCCCTAACTAACTGAAGTCATGTCGATTATATTTATTTTTCACTCCTCAATATTACTCAGTGCACTTGTTTGCTTACTCTATTGTGGATGTTGGGAAGGGTTTAAAATAGGCCAGGTGAAGGTTGGAAAAAGTGTCCAAGTGCATGCTGGGGGGTGTTAGTGCATTCAATAATTCAATAACCCTCTGGAAGTGTTGGAACAAATTCTCCAGTACCTTTAACTAGATGTCAGAAGGGTGAATAGTTGCGATGTTTCTTTATGGGACCCAGCACTGTAGTATCATTATCAAATGTTATATAGTTTTAGGCATAGCATTACATAAACAGATAATGTGGTGTCCTCTGTGAATCTGAAATAGATCCATTGTAGAGTAAAAGACTGCTCTTTCTGTGATTCAGAAACGCTATGTGTTAGTAGTCACTAAAGCAATACACATGAGATGTTTTGGCACTGGGACAATTACAGTTGCTTTTGAGAAGCACCAGAGCAACTGCCTGTTTCAGAAGAATGGTGAGAATATTGCATACACATTCACAAGCTGGTCTTCTCATTTCCTAGGCACTCAGCTAAGCATGTTGTAAGGGCCAGCAGTCTTCCCTGGGTCAATCTTGGAAATGGTAGTCAGCTGTGGATAGACTACATATTTGGTGAGTGGGAGCATAAGGGAAAGGATTATGTGCCAGCTTTTCTGAGTGAGACTACTCACTTACTGGCCAGGTTCTGAACTTTATAACAATTGCTGAGCTGGGGAATCGATACAATTTTTGAGGGACTATACCACTCCAACTCCAAGCCAACTTGCCCTCCAGCAATTAGCCAGAAGTTGGACCCACAGCTCTTTTGAGTGCTTTCCTGCCTGCACTCAATTTCCAGTTGCTCTTGTCTTTCTGCATGAGAGAGAAGACCAAGCTTGCCTGTGACTGAAGGCCCAGATGTTCTTGTATTCCTGCCTATTGCTGGAGACTCTGCTGGTCCGATCTTCCTGCCTCTAGTTGAAGACACAGTTGCACAGTTGTCGTCTTTCCTGTGGCTAAATAGCAGAGTTACTCCTGACTGGCTAAAGGCCAGCTGGCCCTTTCTTTCTGCTCAGTGTTGAAGGCCCAGTTGCTGTTCTGTTACTTGAAGGCCAAACCATTTTACTCTGTGGCTGAATTTGTAGTTGCTATTTTCTTCCTGTCTGAGGCTGAAGGCCCAGTGGATACTATCCTGCTGGCTGTAGCTGAAGGTACAGTTGCTCTTATTTTCTTGTCTCTGACTTAAGGCCCAGCTGACCTTGTCTTCATGTCTGTGACTGAAGGAACATCTAGCCTTCTTGTCCAGTTGCTGTTGTATTACTGTTTGGCCTAAATGCCAAACCACTCTTGTCCACATGCCTGTGACAAAATTCCCACTTGTCTTCCTGCCTGAGCCAAAAACCCAACCAGCCATGTATTCTTGCCTGTGGCTAAAGACACTGCTATCCCTTTCTATCTGCTCATTGTTGGCCCTGTTGTTGTTGAATTACAGCCAGTGCCTGAAGGCCAAACCACTCCCATTCCTCTGCCTGTGGCTAAATTCACAGATGTTCATTTCTTCCTGCATGAGACAGTTGCTCTGGTGGTCTTGTCTGAAGTCCCAATTGCTCTTGTTCTCTGGCCTATGACTGAAAGCCCAGCCAACCTTGTCTTCCTATCAGTGGCTGAAGACACAGCAGGTCCTTTCCTCTTGCTTGTTGTTGTTGTAATATTGTCAAGGTCTAAAGGCCAGACCACTCCTGTCCACTTGCCTGTGGCTAAGTTCCCAGCTCCTCTTGCCCTCCTGCCTGTGGCTGAAGGTATATCTGGCCCTTTCTTCAACCTCATGTTGAAGGCCCAGTTGCTATTGTATTACAATTACTATTATTACCAAACCACTCCTGTTCTTCTGCCTGTGGATAAAATTTGGTTGCTCTTGTTTTCGTGCCTGTGGCTGAAGGTCTGGCTGGTCCTGTCATCAAACAAGAAACTGTTCCAACAGTGCATCTACGGAATTCATAATGAGTCGTAAATATGGGTAAGATGTGCTGGAAGTCAGTAGGCCTACAACAGTTTTATGTCTGCAGCAGTCACTTAACAAGATTGGTACATATAAGTATGACCGAAGCAAAATTATTACTATTAAGTATCAGGGAGAAGCTCTAATAGAACTTTTCTCAGTTTGAACATACTGCTCATCCATAATGTTATGTACATATTATAAATAACTGATGAGGAAATTAATAAATCAATTTCTTAATCTTAAAAACACACCAGGTATAGATGGGTTTCCTCCAGAGTGGTATATGTATTTGAGAGAACAGATTCTCCATTTGAGGCTTGCTTTAATTATATTTTTATGCATTGGTATAATTCCAAATTATCTAAATAAATGTGATTGCTACCTATTAAGGATTTTCTTTACTGCTTATTTAAAGGCATCACAAATCACTAACTGAACACACACACAAACACAAAATTATAACATTTTGTTTAAGATTACAGAAAGAGAAAACCTGTACCGTACATATACAATCACATACTGAAACATGTACTAATTTGATATTTGGATCTGTACTTCCATCTCTGTAAGACCTCACATCAGTTTTTACACTGTTCTAAAAAACAATGCTTTAATTATTAATCATTACTCTGTTATTCACTTTAGCTCCAGCTCTTTATTTATCTTAATTTAGTAAATCCAAGTAAATTATTTTATGTATCATGTTTACAGTCTATGTGCATGTCTGGTCTGTTCAAATAAATTCCTCATAAGTGTAACAAACTTGGACAAACAAAGTAATTCTGATTCTGAAAAATTTGAGATTACAAATGATTTGGAATGTATATCTAAACAGACAAACACTGCCCAACAAACTTTACACATTTTTTACAACATCACATGTAAATGGTTATATTAGTAACAGGTTTAGGTTAAGAGTGCTGTGACGTCAGCACCCACGCATTTCAAGTGTTTAAATCACCTTTAGATCAAAAACAAAAAAATGTTTTGCCAAGAAAGACACTTGAACATGAAGTTCTAAATGATTTTTAAAAATCAACAAATGTATTTTATGTTCTGAACAAATTTTCTAGCAGTTCAGCCTAATATGTATTAAAGCTATAATTTGCAAAGTAACAATAAGAGAAGCAAAAATACAAACAGGTTTATCTTTCTTTCTGTACACAGAACATTAAAAATAAAATTTAAATTAAATGTATAAAGATGTGTTTATCCTCCTTTTCCAAATTATTCTTCTAATCCTATTCCAAATCTCCTGCAGCTTCAGTCCATAGATAATGGGATTAATTAAAGGAGGAATGACCATATTTTCAATTGAAACTATTATAGCAAAGATGTGGGGTACATTAGCTTCTAACCTGAAGTTGATGATTTCAAAACATGTAGTAACAGTAAAACTGATGAAGATGAACAGGTGTGGGAAGCAGGTCTGTAGAGCTTTACTTCTGAAATCTTTAGAATTCTTTAAGCAGACATAAAGTATTCTAACATACGAGAAGATGATAAAGATCACAGGTGGAAACACAATAATGGTGAAACAAAACAGTCCATATGAATTGTTCACAGTTATATCTCCACAGCTCAATTTAACAATTGCGTAATTGCTGCAATATATTTTGTCTAATTTAAATTTACACAGTTGAAGTCTGTATGTTAGTATTATTGATATACCAACTTCACAGGAAGGTATAAACCAACAGAAGAATAATATTTTTCTAACAGTGGAGATTTTTATAAGAGTTGGATATTGTAATGGTTTACATATAGACACATATCTGTCATACGCCATAGCTGATAACAGAGTAAACTTAGATGCAGCACACGTATAAATACAAAACGTTTGCAACAAACACGCTTGGTAGGAAATAATTTGTCGTTCAGAAAGAAAATCAGTCAGCAGTTTAGGATAAAAGGCAGTTGTTGCAAAGAGAGTATTAGAAAGTAAAGCAACGATGAATATGTACATCGGCTCATGTAACGGTTTGTTTGTGTAAATTACACAGATGACAACAGAATTACAACAAATAATCAATAAATAGACAATTAGAGTGACTATATAATACAAATATCTGTACTTCAGCAGTTCTACATGTCCCTCCAGAAACAGGTATGTAACATTAGTAGAATAATCCATGAGTTCCCTTGAACTAATCCATCAATCTCCAAAAAATCTCAGAGTTGTCTGTCCTTCAGTCAGCATCACTGATTAGAACTTACAGGCCAAGATGTACAGCAAACACACACCGGTCTTGTGTTGAGGATGTGGACATGTGTGTATTTATACATTTTCAAACAGTTAAATATTGTTCAATGACTGGCAGTTTCTGGCCCAGCCCTCCTGTGTTTCATCCCCGTTAGATAAACTGTGCTAAGAAACAGCAAATGTCCCTTTAGAGTCAATAATAATAATAATAGAATAATAGAATGGGAAACTATAGAAACATGTATATGTTTATTACAGGTCTGATAATTAAAGTTAGATGACCAACAGCAACAATAATAATCATTTTAACAGTGGCTAAAAAATCATCTTACTTAACTGGAAAGACAGAACAAAAATATCAATAAAGCACTGGTACAATCTGTTAACTGAATATTCAATTTTGGAAAAATGTACATTTACCATAAAAGATAACATTAATTATTACAACAACATCTGGTCTCCATTTTTGCAGTTCATCCAGAGCTGTTCTCTCCATTCGTTACTTGTTTATCGATTTATTTATTTTTCTCTCCTTTTTTGCTCAATACCAACAATTAATATGACACCCCCTGTTCGTTGTTCTGTTTTGTCATATGTGTGGTTTTTTGTCTATTCTGCAACAGCCCCTTTCCTCACACTGTTTTGTATTCATGACCTGGTTTCTGTGCAAATAATAATAAAAAAAATAGTAACTTTAATTATATAGAAAATAATAGAGAGAAAAACTTCTGTTTTCTTGTTAAACTTGCCTGCTGACAATTGAAAGTTTTTTTGTAAAGGTTTTTAAAAGGAAAGTCTGTGAGTCAAGCAACTCTTATTTAACACTTATATGTAACAAATATTTTTATTGTTGTAATGCTGTAAAAATATTCACCTCCTTTGTGTTTTTCCTGCTTTGTTTCATTACAAACAAGAATTGAAATAGAAATTTTTTGGGAGTTTGTATCATAGATTTACACATGATTACCACTCTGAAGGTGCAAAATTGAGCATAGCATTATGAAGTTGCAGCCTCCTGCTGGTATGGTCATTTTGGGGGTGTTTGGCTTTGCATGTGTGCAGGTGGAACAGCAGGTCCCAAAATAGAGCCATCCCACTACTGGAAATAAAAATGACAGATTTTCATTAACCTAAAGGTCCTGACTGAGTTTGAGCTTTTTCTTGGGTAGACCACAAAGTCAAAATCTGGCCACTCTCAAATCCTGGCTCAGCTGATCACCGCTGTTTATACATTGGCTAAATTTTCAATGTTTTTATTTTAAATGTTTACTAGGTACTTTGTGTAATTGTACATTTGGAATTGTGTGCTGTTGTTGTATCTCTAATAACTTCATATTTTCATTTAATATCCTTCTCCTCTGGTAACTTTGTAGATGAATGAGATATTCTTAACAATGGAACCCTGCTTATTCTCCTTGGTGACCGGCAATGTTCTGGACCCTGATTGCTGGACCACTGGATATTACAGTAGCCCCCCTTTGCTGATCAGTTCATCACTCTTTTCTCTTTTGCACTCCTCCCTCACTGCTCCATCATGGTCTTCATTCACTGTAACCTGCACTCATCTCTGGTATCAACTGTCCTAAATACCTATTAGACTTTATTCTTCAGTCTCCCAGGATACAGCTATAGGTAGTTTAACATACTCCCATCATCTTCACAGCCATCAACAGCTACCGACTGGTGTCACCGGTAAAATTGTTGAATGTGCTATCCATAACCAATTGTCTCTCTTTCACACCCAGAACCTGCTCCAGGACCCCAAATAGTCTGGCCTTAATCCAGCACATTAGGGTGCATTAGGTTCTGCATTAGGGTGGTTTGAGTCCTATCTGCATAAGAAGATAACATGGTCCACATCTGCTTCATGCAGGTTGTAAACTGGTGTCTGTCAAGGCTCTGTGCTGGGTCCTCTTCCTTTTTCATTCTACACTCATTCTCTTGGTGATATAATTACCCCCCATGGCTTCTCTTACCACTGTTATGCTGACCCTCTACCCTCTACACAGCTCATCACCTAAAGTTCTATCCTGCTGTTCATCTCTGGAAATACAAGTTGTCACTCAGCTCTCATTCAAGAACCAGCTTGGCTCACATTCTCATGTCTCCCACCACCTGCAATGGGTCTAGGGGGCTTCCCAGGAAAGAGCTGGTCCTCTTCATGAGTTTGTCCAGTCTCTTCATGTCTGTCGTCAAGATGCTGCCGCCCCAACAGACCACTTCGTAAAAGATGGCAGATCCACCAGAGAAGGTCCTCAGGAGTTTTCCCTGAACTCCAAATGACCTCAGTCTCCTCAGTAGGTAGAGTCTGCTCTGGCCTTTTCTGTAAAGTGCAGTGGTGTTAACTGACCAGTCCAGCTGGTTGTTTAGGTGAACACCCAGATACTTAGAAGAGTCCACTCTCTGGATGTCCATACCTTGGATGTTCACTGCTGGAGGGGGGAGTCTACATCTGTGGAAATCCACCACCAGCTCTTTGGTCTTCCTCCATTTATCTGGAGGTGGTTCTGCAGACACCAGTCCACAAAGTCCTGAATCAGTTCTCTGTTCTGGTGGTCTTTTTCATTAGTTATGAGGCAGACGATCGCAGAGCCATCAGAGAACTTCTGGAGGTGACAGTTCTGTGAGTTGTACATGAAGTCAGCAGTGCACAGGGTGAACAGGAACAGTGCCAGGACCGCTCCCTGAGGCCCCCCTGTGCTGCTGACCACCTTATCAGACACACAGTCCTGTGCCTTCCGATTACTGGCACCTGGTCCTCTCTTTATCTAGTGGCTCAGTATTGGGACAGTTTACCTGGAACCTACGAAGTGTTTTCCTGTATCTGGTTTGACCTTCCTCTCATACTTTGTTTTTTTTTGCCTTTGCCCTTTTTGTCCTGGTTGCTGTGTCTTTCCTTTTTTGAACTTGCAGGACTGGACGACTGGCCCTTTAACAGGACAAGGAGCTGACACTGAAATGGAGCAAGGAACAGGAACAGGAGCAACATGGAGCAGTAACAAGTCAAGTCAAGTCAATTTTATTTATATAGCGCTTTTTACAACGATGTTGTCTCAAAGCAGCTTTACAGAGTTTTGAAAACAGTTATAACATATATCCCCCAGTGAGCAAGCCAGAGGCAACAGTGGCAAGGAAAAACTCCCTCAACTGGAGGAAGAAACCTTGGGAGGAACCAGACTCACAAGGGGAGACCCATCCTCCTCTGGTCAAACAGTATTTACAGTTTGAACTAAATACCAAAGAAAGAAGTCTCTGTTTGAAATCTGGATAGCAAAGCTTTAGAAGCTGCACAGATAGAGGCAGTGTATGACTGAGGCAGTCTCTGGCTGAGGCAGTCTATGACAGTCTTTATGTAAAGTGGGCGTGAGCTGAAACAGTCCCATCCTATCTCAGTGCTGGTGCATCTGGATGGCACAGTGATGTAACTGAGGGTGTAGCAGTAAATGGACAGGTGAGCTGGCTGGTGATGGTGGGGTGATGGCCCGATGATCAGTCCTTCAACAGCCTTCAACAGACAGGAGGACAGTCATTTCCTCAGGAAGAGTAAAGAGAAAGAGTTAGTTGGGCTCAGGAGTAAGACTGTAGAGAATATGAATTTTCAGAATTTTAGAGTGTGGTTGGTGACTCCGGCAGATCTAACTATAACAGCCTAAACTAAAAGGAGAGAACCAGAAGGTAACATGGACATGAGAGTACCCTGAGACACTGGGGTCCCCCCACTCCACCATCAACAAACCTGTGTGATCGCGTGAAGTGTTGGAACAACAGCACCAACATCTCAGTTTACCATAAACCTCTGTGTCCAAGAACCCCCAGATCTCCTGCCTTTATCTAAAAGAGAAGCTTAATTACAAAAAGCTACACTAAACAAGTATGTTTTTAGTCTAGACTTAAATATTGAGACTGTGTCAGAGTCCCGAACATTAACTGGGAGATTATTCCACAATTTTGGGGCTTTGTAGGAAAAAGCTCTTCCCCCCATTGTAGTCTTCTGAATTTTAGGAACTATTAGAAAACCAGCATCCTGTGATCTGAGTGAACGTGGCGGTTCATAATAGGAAATTAGATCTTGCAGGTACTCCGGTGTGAGACCGTGCAGGGCTTTATACGTCAGTAATAGAATTTTATAGTCGATACGGAATTTAACAGGAAGCCAGTGTAGCGCTGATAAAACTGGACTGATGTGATCAAATTTCCTGGTTTTAGTTAGTACTCTAGCTGCAGCGTTCTGAACTAACTGGAGTTTATTCAGGTTCCTGCTGGAGCATCCTGACAATAATGCATTACAGTAATCTAGCCTTGAGGTTATAAAGGCATGTATCAACTTTTCAGCATCAGACACAGATAACGCATTTCTTAACTTTGAAATGTTTCGTAGGTGAAGAAACGCTGTTCTTGTAATATTACCGATGTGTTGATTAAATGTCAGATCTGAGTCAATTGTTACACCAAGATTTTTGGCTACTGAACCAGGAACTACAGAGAAGTCAGCAAGATTTAACATTAAATCTGAACATGTAGTCCGAGCAGCCTTTGGGCCGAGGAGGAGAACTTCCGTTTTATCTGGGTTTAAAAGAAGGAAGTTCTGTAGCATCCAAAGTCTAATATCTCTTACACAATCTTCTATCTTATTTAATCTGGATTTGTCATCTGGTTTGGCTGATATGTACAGTTGTGTATCATCGGCATAACAGTGGAAACTAATTCCATGTCTATTTATAACTGAGCCTAATGGTAGCATATATAGTGTAAATAACAGAGGACCTAAAACAGAACCTTGTGGAACTCCATATTTCACTTTTGTAGTGTTAGACGATACATTATTTATCTTTACAAACTGAAAGCGATCACTAAGGTAAGATGTGAACCAGGATAACGCTGTTCCTGTGATTCCAACTATATTTTCTAACCTGTCCAAGAGAATAGTGTGATCTATAGTGTCAAAAGCTGCACTTAGATCTAGTAACACCAGTAGAGATACGTGGCCCTGATCAGAGGCAAGAAGAAGATCATTTGTTATCTTAACTAAAGCTGTCTCTGTGCTGTGATGTGGCCTAAAACCAGATTGGAATTTTTCATATATGTTGTTCTTATGTAGATGAGAACAGAGTTGTCGAGCTACAGCCTTTTCTAAAATCTTAGAGATAAAAGGTAAATTGGAAATAGGTCTATAACTAGACAGTTCTCTGGGGTCAAGATTTGGCTTCTTTATCAAGGGTTTTATCACAGCTAGTTTAAAAGACTTAGGTACATGACCCAGACTAAGAGAAGAGTTGATGATAGTTAAGATAGGTTTAATAATAGCTGGTAATACTTGTTTCAATAGGCTTGTTGGAATCATATCAAGTGTGCATGTAGCAGAAGTTGAGGAAGAGATAAGTTTTTCTAGTTCTGTCTGCTGTAGTGGAGAAAATGTTTCTAGTCTTTCTTCTAAAATCACATTTTGTGCTGTTTGAGCCAAACCGGATGAAGGATAGGTTACTCGTATTGGTAGAACTTTTTGTCTAATATTCTCGATTTTGCTATTGAAAAAGTCCATGAAATCATTGCTGCTGTGGTTGGCGGGTATTTGAGGTTCAGATCCTGCCTGATTTTTGGTAAGTTTTGCGATGGTGCTAAATAAAACTCTAGGATTGTTTTTGTTGTGTTCGATGAGTGTGGACAGGTATGCTGAGCGTGTTTTAATAAGTGCCTTTCTGTAACTGCTAAGGCTGTCCTTCCAAGCAGAGTGAAATACCTCTAGCTTGGTCACTCTCCATTTGCGTTCTAATTTCCGTACTGTCTGTCTTAAGGTGCGTACTTCATTGTTGTACCACGGAGCGAGCTTTTTTTGTTGCATCTTTTTAATTTTTATAGGTGCAACGTTGTCTAAAGTTAGTCGGAGCGTATTTTCTACGCAGTCAGTTATTCTGTCTAGCTCTGTTGGGTCTGATGATGGAAAAATTATGGTTGATAAATCTGGAAGAGTTTCAATAAAGTTCTGAGATGTATTTGGCATTATTGAACGTTTCATGCAATAACGGGGTGATGTA
Organism: Megaleporinus macrocephalus; assembly: GCA_021613375.1. Taxonomy (NCBI): domain Eukaryota; kingdom Metazoa; phylum Chordata; class Actinopteri; order Characiformes; family Anostomidae; genus Megaleporinus; species Megaleporinus macrocephalus. Next base: position 56,674,540 of record CM038703.1, on the reverse strand, counting down.
CATACATTTTTACTAAGACTCAATTCATATGAAATTAGGTAGTGATCTGAAACTACTGAAGTCTGTGGAAGAACAGTAAGATTATGTATATCAACACCTAAAGTCAAAACTAGATCTAGTGTGTGATTACAGGAATGTGTAGGCCCTATTACATTCTGAGTGAGACCTATAGAGTCTAAGATAGATGAAAAAGCCTTTTTTTTTAACAGGGCACAGGGCTAAATGAAGGCTGGACCACACTAATGTCCTTGGGTGCATAGGGCTTGCAGGTGATCTTTAGGACCCCAGGTGGTGCTGTAATAAATTCAGAGGCAGGCCTGCTGCCACAGTCCTGGAGGCAGAAGGCTAAACTAATTCCTTAGGAATCTCCATCATAGGCTTTGTGTTTTGTCACAACTAGACAGATGAGGAGGCAAGTTGCATATGTCGTAGATTTATTTAAAATGAAACGAAAACTGTCCACCCTGGAAATAAGACAAGAAATACTAAGAAAATACAAAAGCCAAATAAACAATGACTATAAACAATGACTATTAGACATACAGGGAGCATAGGAGTTGGGTCTCAACAAGAAAAAAAGTGACACAAGACTGGACCAGAACCTGGGTGGCCTCCTGAGAGAGGAAGAGTCAGATCCATCAGAGGTTGTAGAGGAGATATCTGAATCACACCAAGGCTTCTTGCAACTTAAGGCAAAATAATCAAGGAGTTCTTAATTGAAATGGCAAGATCACGGTGAGGACCAGTAGTTCCAGGAATGAACAGCAGCTCAGTCTTACTAAGATTGAGCTTCAGGTGGGCTGTCATCCAAGAGATGTCAGTCAGACATGCCAAGATGCTGCTTCAAGCCTGAGTACCAGATGGTGGGAAAGACTCTGGTCTGGGCCATGTTAGTCTAGGGAGAAAGATCCATCAACATGTGACTCCACAGAACTGTTTACAGCTATGCACCTACTTTTGACCATCCACTTTGTGGAGGGTGGCTGGTTTTCATCTTTTTGGATAAGGCAGGGTGAGTATTCAGTGATGGAGTACCACTCCATTATCCATTAGGACTTCTGAATTCACCCATTGAGGCTCAGTTTTACCAAACTAGATTGTGCAGTGTCTACAACCTTTTCTACAGCCCTTCCATGTACAAGCACATAGTCCACGTCCAGCGGATTCTCCAGCTTCTACTAGAAAACCATCTTTATGTGAAGATGGAGAAATCCATCTTCCATGCCCAGTTGGTCAACTTTCTCAGGCTCTAAGGGCCGACTGAACATGGATCCAGTAAAGATTAAGGCCACGTCCCATTTCACTACACTTTGAGCTATCTCTGCCAAAGGACCAGGAATGGTTCCTATGGACCCCAGAAGGCCAGTTATACAACTAGCTGACCAGGGAGGCAGTGCTGGCTGCACACGCTACTCCTATACTGGTTTCCAGCTTCCCGTCCTGTTCCAAAATCCCAGGTTGTTGCTCCCCTGGTTTCCTGTGCAACTCCTATGCTGACTCCCCATCATGTTCAGGAGTTGCCTTCCAGATCTTTTGCTTATCAGTGGTGGTTCTCTTTGCAGGTTCTGTTCTGGCTTCCTATCCCGTTTTAGTGCTGGCTTTCTAAGATGCAGCTCCTGCAGCTTAGATTCCCTGTGCATTTCCTGTACTGGTTCCCACCTCTGTTGCAGTGCCCACTCCCTATCCGTTCTACTTCCAGCTAGCCATCCTGTTCCAGTGTCAAATTCCCAAGCTGTGCATCTGCCAGTTTTCCAATGCCAGCTCCCAGAGATGCTCCATTGCTCATTCTTAGGACTGCTCTTCCTGTGTTGGAACCCAGGGCTGCTTCCTTAGTACTAGGCCAATGGATTGTTCCAAGGCTGGGTTCCTTACTACTCAGCTGGTCACCACCACAAAGCCAGTGCTCCTGAACTCTGCAGATGACAAAATGCCCTTGGCCTCTGTATTTGACCTTCTCCCTAACCCGGGCTCCATCCCTGATCTTTGACCTGATCAGGTTCCTGTGAATTTAATCCCTATTGCTGGTCCTGCCTCTGTTCCCTCTGCTTTAGTTGCACCTTCTCACAACCTTGAACACCTGCAATTAATTCTTAAGGTCATTTTCTTTGCTAAATATACACCCTTGTATAGTGACTTGAAAATGTATGTCTTTGATTTATGGATTTAAGTGGTAGGTGACTGTGATGGGTTTAAGGTACAAGGATCTTCTGTATAGCTGCATGTCTTTATCTGCCACAGACTTGTCAACTGCATATAGGAAAATAGCATATATATATATATATATATATATATATATATATATATATATATATATATATATATATATATATATATATATATATAGAGAGAGAGAGAGAGAGAGAGAGAGAGTTTTTACTTTTTATTTTATTTGTTGTACTATGTATATTGTGTGTATACTGTACTGTTTATTCATCTATTGTTTGTACTGAGTGCCTTGTTCTCGCTTTGCTGCTGTAACTCTGTGATTTTCTCCACTGTAGGACTAATAAAGGATTATCTTAATTTTCACTTACTTTCACTGTTAATGAGATGTGCATGCAGAAAATCTTTTTCTTATCAATTTCAACAGGTAATTTAAACTTATGCCCTGACACTAAAAAGAAATGCATTTAAATGTTGGAATATAAGAACATTATTAATTACAAGACTTTTTACATAGCAGCAAAAAAGAAGGACTTTTATTATGATGAAATGTGCGTCTTCTTTTTACAAATATGTTTTTTTATCTTGTTCCATATCTCCTTCAGTTTCAGTCCATATATAATAGGATTGATTAAAGGAGGAATAACCAGGTTTTCAACTGACATTATCATGGAAAAAATATGAGGTACATTTCCCTCTAATCTGCTGTTAATCACTTCAAAACATGAAGTAACACTGAAACTGATGAAAATGACAAGGTGAGGGAAGCAGGTCTGTAGAGCTTTTCTTCTGAAATCCTTAGAATTCTTTAAACAGACATCAAGTATTCTAATATATGAGTAGATTATAAAGATCACAGGTGGAAATACAGCAACACATAAAACACAGAGTCCATATATATTATTTACAGTTATGTCACCGCAGCCCAGTTTAACTATTGAGTAATTATTACAGTAAATTCTGTTTAGTTTAAATTTGCACAGCTGAAGTTGGTATGTCAGGATCACTGATATCCCATTTTCACAGGAGGGTACAAACCAACAGAAGAATAAGAGTTTTCTAACAGTGGAGATGTTTATAATAGTTGGATATTGTAATGGTTTACATATAGACACATATCTGTCATACGCCATAGCTGATAATAGAGTAAACTCTGCCATCCCATATGTGTAAATGAAAAAGGCCTGAAATGTACAGGCTTCAAAGGAAACATACTGACGTTCAGACAGAAAATCATTCAATAATTTTGGGTAAAGGGCTGTTGTTCCAAAGAGAGCATTACAAAGTAAAGCAGCAACGAATATGTACATGGGCTCATGGAGACATTTGTTTGTGTAAATGACAGAAATAACAACAGAGTTACAGCAAATAATCAGAGTAAAAACAGTGAAAGTAATCAGAAAGTAAACATTTCTATATTTCTCCAACTCCACATGACCTTCCAGAGACAAGTAGGTAACATTAGCAGAATAATCCATGAGAATTAATTATATAACGAGATATAACAAAAGGTGGCAGTGTAATTCATTTAGACATACAAATGTAACTTAGCCATACAATCACACTGTGGTGAGGAAAAACAACTGCATGCGTATTTATACATTCTGATATGGATTCATAATCCTTGGTGATTTGCTGACAGTCCCACCCTTGTCCAACCTGATCTTTTGCATTTCTGCAAAGTTTGTAAGGAATGGATTTTAAATCATTTAAATCAGAATAACTGGGTTAGTACATCACAATGATCTTAACTGCACTGATACATGTTCCCTCGTAGTTCACTGACTAATTTCCACTCATCTAAATCAGGAAAAATGCCGTAAGAATTATTTGTTTCAGTTTTTAAAAAGTATATCCAAGGTGTGCTCGTGTTTTTAACTGCTTTAAAATGACGGCGGACTCTGGAAACCATATTTCACATGTACTTACAATGAAGGGTAGAGAGTAAGACGTCACGTCCTGCAACACTGTTTTCATCCGTGTTAGCGAGGAGTCAATCTCCCGCGACTTCATCCAGAATTTAGTAAAACGGGAAAACTTACCGATCTGATTTTTAGCTTTGTAAACGCTGATCTATGAAACGTCCTGTTTTTAATTTTCTCTACAGTTTGTGTAAACCCACCGTCGCTCATTTGCTCATATACTCGTCTGAACAGCTCGTTACTGCTTTACAACCGTCCATCCTGATCACTGTTTTTAAATCTTTTAAGGTTTGAATCATGAACTTTGTCTCTTCTGAAGACCAGTCTCTACCTCCCGCCATGTTGAAATGTCATCTATGACGCTACTGCACATGTGCAGAGCGTATTTAAACTTTCCGATTGGGAATGTAATCAGATACAGACGTTTACATGACTATTATTCTTTACAGGCGTTTACACGGCTATTATTAAACTGATTACTTACGGGATTACACCCCTCCTTCAATCAGATAGAAATTGTAATTGGAATGATCTCAATCAGACTAGTCTATTCGAATTGAGGTGTATACATGGACGTTTTCTATTCCGACTGAGCTATTAGCCTACCGTCCTGTTGAAGTGTGTGGTGGATGATGACCTGTCTGTCCAGAGGCAGTGGACGATAGTCTCCAGTGCTCCTGTGTTTAGAGATTTTATCTAAAGCACTATGTTTCCCAGGTTTTCTTATATCACAGTCAAAAGGAAAGCTTGATGGATGTGGTGAATATTGAAGGACACCCCTGGCTCCTCTCATGTGGAATGAGGGCCAATGACCATTGAGGAATGGGACAAGGAGTGGGTTGCCTCGTGAATGTAAACCCCATAAAAGTCACAGCAGTACAGGACATTTCGAACTTATCAGAGGACCAAACACTTCTGGACTGGCACCTCTCTCTGACACAAGCTTGCAGCCGGAGTCAAAGCAAGCATAAACTTCTCTCAGCTTCTCTTCCGAGATCTGTAAACACTCTAGAATCTAATTTGGTGCAAACTCTATTTTATAAACACATTGGTTTATAAACACTGTGATCCTGCACAAGGTGTTAATCCTACTTTTGTTTTTTAAATCAATAGAATTGTCTATGTGACTTTTTCATAGGTTTCTCATATTGCCTTGTTCAATTTGTTTATATGTTTCTACACATATGTTTGATTTGTTTACATTATTAACCTTTATACACGTTTACCCATGTTTGCATATCATCTTTCACAGAAATTCTAAGAGCTAAGATAGATCATATCTGAGTACTCTGTAAGTATACCTCATTTGAACTAGTGACCATCAAAACTATTTTGTTTATAACTTCAGAGAAACGTATGGATTACACCAACAATGTTACGTACCTGACCCTGGTGGGGCATGTAGAGTTACGGATGTAAGGGGTCCGTCAGTTCCCGCCATAACCGCCAGAGGGCGCCGTAAGCCCACTAAGACGGTTAGGTGGAGACCTAACGAGCCATCATCTGCGACACCTGTGACACGGCCTATAAAGGACTGGAAGCCCAGCAGGTGACTGTCGCACTCTCCCAAGTGTGACCGGTACGGATCAGAATCCAAAAGAGAAAAGAAAGAGAAAAACAAAAGAAACAAAAGAGGATTAAAATATCCCACACCAAAAGAAAACAAGAGAGACAAAAGAGGATTACAATATCCCACACCAAAAGAATCGGCTCCTCTCCTCTCTTGGTGTATTCTATACAGAATAAAATTATTTAAGGCCACATATTCATCATTTATAGAGTATCTCAGTCTCTGTTAGAACCACTGTACCAGTCTCTCGGGCGAGGCTGCCGTCTAACCTGGTGCTGATGACCTGAATTGTAGCCAGTAGAGTATTGAGCAGATCCTCATCATCTGTAAACTGATTGAACACAGAGACTCTGTCCTCAAGTTCACAAATCTTCTGGCTCAGTCAGAAACAACCATCGCATCCTGCTGGAGAGCTGAGTGGAGACATGACTCCCTCTGGAGACAGTATGTTTCCTACACTAAAGCTGATTAGGTTTTTGTGGTATACCCACAGACATAGCTGCAGTTCGACCTGTTTGATTTAATCTTATGCGGTACATGATCTTAATTATTTTCTGTTAGAAAAGTGTTTGTATAAATGATTGCATAGTCGCTGACAGTGTTTGCACAAATGATGCAACAGTAATTAGGGAGGCCTTGCCTATCATTCAGTAATGCACTGAGGAATGCATAATTAGTCAGGAACGTATAAATCCAGTGTTTGCTCACCACAGCAACACTTCAGCCACACAACGTCGGCCAGCTTTCACCAGTTGGTGATGAAAGCTATCATTTTGGATTATTTAAAGGAGGTTATGGATTATTCTATTAACGTAACATACTTAACTCTGGGGGGACATGTGGAGTTGCAGAAGTATAGATCTGTGTATTTTATAATTGCTCTGATGGTCTACTTACTGATTCTCTGCTGTAATGCTATTGTTCTTTCTGTCATATGTACAAACAGACAGCTCCATGAGCCCATGTACATATTCATTGCTGCTTTACTTTGTAATGCTCTGTTTGGAACAGCTGCCTTATATCCTAAATTACTGATTGATTTACTGTCTGATACACAAGTTATCTCTCATGGAGCCTGTCTGTTTCAGGCCTTTTTAATTTATACATATGGAACATCTGAGTTTACTCTGTTATCAGCTATGGCGTATGACAGATATGTGTCTATATGTAAACCTTTACAATATCCAACTCTTATAAAAATGTCCACTGTTAGAAAACTCTTATTCCTCTGTTGGTTTGTACCTTCCTGTGAAATAGGTGTGGGAGTAATACTGACTTACAGACTTCAGCTGTGCAGATTACAGCTACACAGAATATATTGTAATAATTTTGCGGTTGTTAAATTGACCTGCGGGGACACGTCCGTTAACAGTTCATATGGGTTCTTTGTTTTATTTGTCACTGTGTTTCCACCTGTGAGCTTCATAATCTACTCCTATGTTAGGATACTTGATGTCTGTTTAAAGAATTCTAAAGATTTCAGAAGAAAAGCTCTGCAGACCTGCTTCCCTCACCTGTTCATCTTCATTAGTTTCACTGTTACTACGTGTTTTGAAGTGATCAACAGCAGATTAGAAGCCAACATGCCACATTTGTTTTCCATGATCATGTCTGTTGAAAACATTGTTATTCCTCCTCTTATTAATCCGATTATATATGGACTGAAACTGCAGGAGATTCTGATCAGAATCAAAAGAGTGGTCAGGAAAAGAAGGACTGATGCATCTTTCTAGACTCTCATTGTTGTTAATCTGTATGGAAAACATTAATTCAGCTGCATTATTATAATTTTGCTGTATTAGATCTGCATGGTTGACCTGAACAAAAGCTAGAGATCACATGTGTACACATTACTCATCATATGTAAATGATCTGTGTATTTACTGTGTTTTTAAATTTATTAATAACGGACAATGTATACCACATATTATAAAAAGGAAAACATTGAGACTGTGAGTCTAGAGTTGATCACTGTAAAGGTCTCTTGCTGGAGTTCCTAAGAAAACAGTCCAGCTGGTCCTAACAAACACTAAACAGATCTCAGATCAGTCCTGGTTTAAAAGAGCTGCACTGACTACCTGTATCTGTACTCGTCTAAAAAGCTCTAAATAATCTAAAACCTGCTTCTGTTGTTGTTGTTGTTGTTGTTAATAATAAGTTAATTTTGCTTTTCTGATTACACGTCTACTGAAAAATATCAATGTTTTGTCCAAGTATTTATTTTTATATTTATTTATTCATAAAACAATTTAGTAAAAAATCATTAACACCAATTTATAGTCCAGACAAAGTGCTGCTCAACAAATACACGTTGCTGATGTTGCGGCTCTGTTGGCTTTCATAATTCTGCACCAGCAAAACATGTAATAGATTGTCGTCACAAACTGATTATTGTATAAATCTTGGAAGAAGCTTTCATTTAAGCCTCCACTGCATTCTGACGAGCGACTGGGCACCATTTAAACATTCCAAGCAACCAGGAAATCTGTCTGCAGCTCGGAATGATTAACTGGAATCTCAGTAACACCCTTAGTTTCCTTTTTAAAAGTTTTATATGATGTTTTATTGAATCTTATGGTTAGTTTCAGTGCGGTTTAGTGGTTTGTTCTCTAAATACTGCTCAGCGTGTGCTGACTGTGGAAAAGTGGAACATATTTTAACTAATGCTGTAAATGAAGTTATGAAATAACTTAAGTTTGGGAGAAGGACCACGCCCAAACTCCTCCCTTCATTACACGCTCTATATAAACCACTCCTCTGCCCCCACCTTCTCGTGACGAAATTCGCACCGACTGGCCCGTTGACTGCTCCTTCCTTACTCTCTGCCGACGCAGACTTGCTTCGGCCGGCTGGCTCTTCGCCAATCGCCAGCACATCCTGCCTCCCGCTATTCCTCGCGCTGCTCCTCGTTTGGGGTCCTTTATCACTGCTGCCGTTGGGACTGCTCCGTTTCTATCATCTCCCGGACGTGGCCGCTCTCGTTTGCCCTGGCTCTTCCTCGGCTGCTTCACGCGGCGGGTCCCTGCGTCGCCCGCGCGTTGATGCACCCCGCGCCTGCCGAGCCCCCCCCCCGCGCCTGCCGCGCCTTCCCGCGCTTCTTCTCTCCCTCTAATTCTCGCCTTCCGGGAACACTGGACTGGACTATCGTCAGGCTCCAAGTTTCCCCTTCTGCCTCATGGTCTGGGCCATATTTTCCTCGCTTCTGCCCTCCGTCGGAGGTAAACATCCTGGGCGCCCCGATGACGTCACGCCTCCTGCTGGTTCCGGAGGAACGACGCCTGGTCTAACAGGTCTATCCCTACACCCCTGCCCCCCCTGCTGCTCCCTCCAGGCTACTGCAGCCTGCTGCTGTTGGTTTCTGCCTCAACCGTGCTGATTTCACTCACGGCTTCTCACGCTCCAGCGAACACACGTCCTCACACCGTTGTCTACCATCTTACAGCGTTGTTTTATAGCAGGTCGTGCCTCATGTCACCTAATCAGTGTTGTCACAATTTCGCTACCACATAATGTCGCTTCTTGGTACCATGACTTCTTATTGGTACATTTATGACTGTATAATTGAAGACATGAAGGATTTTAAAGGTCACAACAATGTACTGACAAACGTCGTCACTACGTAGCTGCAGAATTGTTTACGATGCCGTCTCAGCTTCTGAGAAATGACCTTTTGGCACGACCACGCCACCGACGTCACAACGTTATACAACAAACCTGTGTGTTTCTGCCTCTTCCAGCTGGGCTCAGTCACCTCTCCTACTCAATCATTCTTCCTCATACCTCAATCGTCCAACTCCCCCTTCCCCTCAATCGTCCAACTCCCCCTTCCCCTCAATCGTCCAACTCCCCCTTCCCCTCAATCGTCCAACTCCCCCTTCCCCTCAATCGTCCAACTCCCCCTTCCCCTCAATCGTCCAACTTCCCCTTCCCCTCAATCGTCCCTCTGTTCTCTCATTCTGCCCTTATCCTGTTCCCTTCCTTAATCTTCCTGCCATCTCTTTACAAGTCTCCTAACTGCTGCACCTCACTGGACCCACGACAGCTGCTCAACCTCTACAACCACAGACTCTCTCTCTCACCGGACCCACGGCAGCCACTCAACCTTTACAACCACAGACTCTCTCTCTCACCGGACCCACGACAGCTGTTCAACCTCTACAACCACAGACTCTCTCTCTCGCCGGACCCACGACAGCTGCTCAACCTCTACAACCACAGACTCTCTCTCTCTCACCGGACCCACGACAGCTGCTCAACCTTTGCCGTCACAGACTCTTTCTCACATCCTACAACTGCAGCTCGTCTTCTACAATCGCTGACTCTCCTCGTCGTTGCTGCTCTCCTTTTGGGGCGTGAGTAGACAGAAGTCTATCCATTCAGACACACTCCTTTCGTTGTCTCACGGCATCTAGTACGACGCTACACCATCCACGAAGTCGTTCTCATTCCAGGCCATTCAGATGTAACACAGCTCTGCTCAACATCACCTTCCCTTCATACAAACTTTCCATCACTGCAGCCTCCCTGACGCCAGTCAACTCGCAGCACTCCGCCAGCTTCTTCAGACACATTTAGTAACTAGTCGAACTCATCCTCCTCCAAATCTCACTCAGACTTCTTCTCCTCAAAAAAACTATTCAAAAGACAGAACTTCACTTCTGCCACAACAACCATCAGTACTCGGACCCCTTTCTTCGCACTCCACATTTTCTGCTAGCAATCTAGATTTCCCCAATGTTTGGAATTCCATCTTTTCAGTCTTATCCAACACCTCCTCTATGGAGCGTCTTACTGTCTAGTCGAGATATCACCTACATGACCACTAACACCTCCAAAGATTCCATTTTCTTACTTAATCATTTTCTTCTCCTTCCCCTAGAGTCTCATCACTCCTACTTTACAAACGCTGAGCTGCTTTTACCGCTACTCTGATAGAACTTCTCCAAATTCATTGATCCATTAAGTATAAATGTAATTAATTTGCTATCCAGTGTCAACCAGAGGAGGATGGGTTCCCCCTTTTCGAGTCTGGTTCCTCTCAAGGTTTCTTCCTCTTGCTCTGAGGGAGTTTTTCCTTGCCACTGTTGCCCCTGGCTTGCTCACTGGGGGTTAGGACCCGGATTTGCTGCTTCATGACGCCATTTATCGCAAACAAACCTTGACTTGACTAGACATTTACCTAACTTAGACTTCCCTCTTCTCGATTCAAATACTATTTAATATTAACATCAAACTAGCAAACCAAACAGTTTGGCTTACCACGCTTCTCCACCTTAAGTTAAAATCACTGCTTGGTCCATATCACAAAACCTACATCAGTTTTCTCAGAACACTCGACTCTCCATCACAGAATCTGAATACATCATATCATACCCGGTTTCACACTCATCTTTGCCACGCCCTCTCAGTGGTTATTCTCCAGTGCATTTCTAAGGACATCCATCCAGAATTGGCACGGCTTCCATGGCTTTCCATCAGGGATCCTCTGATCACATAATCTAACTCCTAGCACAACAAGCTTGCATCTCTCCAAGTTAGGACTCCAGGGGCCTGGCTCCAATTTCAGCAACTGATGCCATCACCACCAACTTACCAGCCATCTTCCCCACTTCCTTCCTGCCTTTTCATCGCTCTCAGCCTCATCCGACACCTCCATTTAGCCGTTTGTCAGACCTGTCTGTCCTCAAATCAAATACTTCTTATTCAGGGACACTCAGACCACACAATCCAACTTCTCGGACCTCATTCCTCCCAGGCACATCATAGTTACATTCGTTCCCTAATCAACGACCTCAGGCAGGCACGAGAAACGTGCGTCTATCTCAGCTGGAGCTTTTGGGGTCTGGCTTCAAAACCTAGCAGCAGAAGCCACCCAGAACTCCAGCCCCAAGTTTCTCGGAGTTCCCCGCCTTGCCCTGCCTTAGTGGTCCGCACTTCGCAAAATGAAGTTATGAAATAACTTAAGTTTGGGAGAAGGACCACGCCCAAACTCCTCCCTTCATTACACGCTCTATATAAACCACTCCTCTGCCCCCACCTTCTCGTGACAAAATTCGCACCCCACCACCTCCCCAGCTCCTCCAACTCTTCCAAAATCTTACTCACTCTTCACTTGGCAAAAAGGGGGGGTCTGGCTTCAAAACCTAGCAGCAGAAGCCACCCAGAACTCCAGCCCCAAGTTTCTCGGAGTTCCCCGCCTTGCCCTGCCTTAGTGGTCCGCACTTCGCAAATTTAACATTATGAGCAAAACAACGATGTTTCTCATGATTCCAGGTATGATCTGCTCTTAATATCCTGAGATGTCAGCAATGCTGACAGACCATGTGACCACAGCAAAACTCCTGAACATGTAACATTGAGCTTCTATCCAATCAGAGTGCGTAACATCGTCTGCGCTCTTTAACACTGAGCAGACACTCGCCGTCTGGATTATAGATTTTTGTTTGCCGCTACTGCGGTAGCTTCATCCGGCTGAGGCTTCTCAGGCTTATTTCTTAGGTCTCAGGGTTGGACACATGTTCCTGGGGCAGGAGGTCACTGCATGGTCAGAACTTCTATACTGACACATTCTATGCTGAAGCATTGTGTGCCAGAGTCTGTTCACAAGTACATCCAAATTCTGGTCACAGTAGCCGTGTGAAATGCTGCCACCTTGTGGTGAAATTAAGAGAGGCTTTGTGGTAGAGCAGCTATCAGGTGTGTATTTTGTGTTTTCACTCCTGATGAAGTGTAATACTTCAATAAGACGTCTGCTACTGTTATAACCTTTGTTTTGATGACTTCTCGCTTAACTATAACTATAATTCTAGTTCTTGTCAAGTTCACTGAAAAAAGCTGTAATACTTTTATCATTTCATGCTGTAGACGTGTTGAACATTCATATACACATAAATACAACACAACTCCATACGAATGGTATGATTGTCTTAATTTTATCCCTGCCTCCTTCAGATCCAGGGTCAGTCCTGTCACAGTATATGCTCTTCTGACCAGTTTGAGATGTTTGGAATCTGCTGCAGAGACTCTGGTCAGTATATCATAACATAAAAAGAAAGCTCACAACAGACTGATAACCCCGGTAGCTGCTCCACACACACAAGTCTGCTCTGTTTTTACGTGGACAGTGCGTTCCCCAGGCATTTGTAAGTCTATACCATCTCCACATCCTCAACTGGATGATGAACTGGTGAGCAGGGTCCCTAACAGGCCATAAACCCATCTCCAGTTCCTTTGCTATGCTGAACTACAGCTGCCAGTGGTTGTCACTCCAGCCCCCTGTTCTCTAACTCATCTCCTTTGTGTACCTCACACCTGAGGAGGTGGAGAGGCTACTTCCATTCACCTCCAATGCCCTCAGGTTAAAACCTCTGTGAGTGGGTCTCTTGTCCATTCAGGTGAAAGAGCATATGTGAGGTCAGGCACTAATGTTAGATTAGATTTTGGATGCCTGCAGTCAGTATTCCAGCTCACCTCGTTCATCTGGGTTAAGGTCAGTGCAGGCTACTGCAGATCCTCCACACCAAACATATCAAACCAAGCTTTGCTTCATGTCACAAAACAAACGTTGTCACAGTTCCTGCTCTTTGTCTGTTCAGCTGCAGGGAGTAGGACACCAGCACATGGATCCCAGTACACATTGATCAGATTCTACATGCTACCATACTGTGGCTGGTCCAGTGCTTCCTTTGCTTTAATCATTTCTTAAAGCAGTTTATCTGAAATTTAATATTTTTATTTAATTTAATGATAAGTCCAGAGCAGTTCTGGTGGATGCCCAATGCTCTACTTGATCCTGGCCTAGTCTCCAGTCCTTTGTTTCCTTGACTCTGTGTAAGGTCTGGTGCCAGGTCAAGGCCCCCTCCAGCCACCAGCGGGAGGCCCCAAGTCAGGCACACTAATCAGGTCTGATTACACAGCTGTGGTAAGACTATATAACCCTAGTGAGCCAATAATTAGAAGGCATTTGAGATCGGAGAGCTACTCCTCTTTTGTAAACTTTCCTTTCCAGTCTCTCTCAGATCTCTCTCCAGTCACCAAACACAAAGTTCACAAGTTTTATTTCGGGAAGGTAATAATTTTAGTTTCCCCAGTTTTTGGAGGCTGCCACTCTTCCTGTGGTGTTCTTTTGTTATCGTTTTCCCGCCGTTTCCTCATACTCGGCGTGGTGTTTATTTTCTGGGAGTTCTCAGCTCAAACCCCTCCTGTAAATTGTACAATAGTAAGTGGCCACGATAGCCTAGCAGGAATGACTGCAGGGGTTTACACCCCATTCATAGTGTTTGTTTGGTTGTTCGTCTCGTACTTTGATCCTTTGTACCTCTGTTTTGCAAGCCCCTCTCCCCAGGGTCTGTCTCGTGTTCTGAGGACCCGGGTTCAAATCCCACCTTTTCAGTTTTTATTTCTTTGATTTGATCTGTTCTGAAATCTAACTGTTCTGCACATGAGCCCACTGCCATTACAGTGTGTTAGTTCACCCAGTAACGGGTCGGTACTTCACCCCTTTGGCCTGGGGTTGAGTCTTGCACTGGGCAGGTCCTTATACCCTGAGCATTCACAGAGAAAACGTGGACATATCAGTATTTGATTGGTCAGTTAAGTTGTATGTTTAATAGAATGAAAAAAAACCTTATTTTTTTAACTGAACATAAATCTGATATCTACTGGGAGCATTTTTGGCCCATTCCTCTGTACAGAATTCTTTAAACTGTGCAATGCTTGAGGGGTTACGTGCATGTTCAGTCCAAGCCTTTGCTCCACATAGCATTTCAATAGGGTTCAGATCTGGGCTTTGACTAGCCTTTCCATTACCCTCCATTTCTTCCTTATGAGCCATTCCTTGGTGGATTTACTTTTTGAAGATACGTGATATCCAGAAATCTGTAGTCAGGCAGAAGACTAAGAAGTCACGCTCTTCACAGTTACTAATAGAAAAGATCTGTGTTTATGTATTCATTACTACAAACACAGTTATGGACAAACACTAATAAACTAATCATAGACACAGAGCTGCACTGTTCATGTGTTTCATTGAGCCAATTTTAGGAACGTCCACCGAGCAGACTAGAACGAGGAAAAAGGCTGTCAGAGTGGACCGAGGTACACGCAGGTGTTTAGCAGTGCTTTTCCAGCTTCATGCATCTCTATAATAATGAGAGTTGAAGCCATTTCAAATACAATTTCTACCTAAGAAATCCCAAGTAGTCCCATAAATAGTATATTCTAGTATATAATAGTAATAGACAAGATGTATTAAACAGAAATAGAATAGCCATCACCCAGATCAGCTTCTATTCCCAACAGGAACATTTTTCACCAGCTATAAATTGTATTTTTACTAAGTTTGTTGAAAACCATGTGCATATGAGCACCTCAGCCATCAAATCAAATTGAAGAAAATCTGTGCATGTAAACTCAGCCATTGTAAAAGTAAGGACAGGTCAGGAAGGAGGAGGGTGGGACAGCACATCACTAAGAATGAATCCATACCAGAATGTATAAATACACACACAAAGCTGTTTTCTTCCTCAGAGTGACTACAGCGCCACACACAGACTGTTGTTTATCTTTATTTCTTCATATATTTAATAATTCCTGACGACAGAATCTCTGGTCTGAATATCAACAATAACTGTGTTGACCGACGTTAATGGATCATTTAACAAACGCTGATGGATTATTTTAACAATGTTACTCTGTTGACTCTGCAGGGACACGTGGAGCTCCAGGAATACAGACACATCTACTTCACAGTTGCTTTCATTGTCTATGTGTTGATCATGTGCTTTAATGCTGCTATCATTTCCATCATCTACGCAAACAAATGTCTCCACGAGCCCATGTACATATTCATAGCTGCTTTACTGTGTAACTCTCTCTTTGGAGCGACGGCACTGTATCCTAAACTGCTGAGTGATTTACTGTCTGAGAGACAGAGTACTTACTACCACTCCTGTCTGTTACAAGCTTTCTGTATTTACACATACGCTGTATCTGAGTTCACTCTGTTATCAGCTATGGCGTACGACAGGTATGTGTCTGTATGTAAACCTCTCCAGTATGCCTCTGTGGTGAAGATGAACACGGTGAGAAGGTTGTTGTTTGTTTCCTGGTTCCTGCCGTCCTGTGAAATGGGAGTCGGAGCGATACTGACATCACAGCTTCGTCTGTGCAAATTCACACTGAACAGGATTTACTGTGATAACTTCTCAGTCGTTAAACTAAGCTGTGGAAACACGTCTGCTAACAACTTATACGGACTGTTTATCCTGTTGATAGCTGTCTTTCCTCCTGTGAGCTTTATAATCTACTCGTATGTTAGAATACTTAAAGTCTGTTTAAGGAATTCAAAGGAGTTCAGAAGAAAAGCTCTACAGACCTGCTTCCCACACCTGTTTATCTTCATCAATTTCTCTGTTAATGCGTGTTTTGAAGTGATCAATAATAGACTAGAATCCAACATACCTCATGTTGTTTCTATGATACTGTCAATTGAATATATAGTTATTCCTCCTCTGTTCAACCCTATTATATATGGATTGAAAATGCAGGAGATTTTGAAAAGAATTAAGATGTTAATTTCATGGAAAAAAAGGTACACGAATCCTTTAAACATGTGATTCTTTGAACATTTAAAATATTATGCAATATTAATATGAAAAAAATTTTAAAGTTTAAATATAATTGTAATGAGTACAGTCCATTCTAAATTTATCATGCATTTTTTTCATATACACTAATTTCCCTGCAAAGCTGGTTTTATTTATTATAGTTAAGTGTCAAGTTATACAACTGAAAGACAAATGAAATTCGGAAGTGGAAATTAATATTAAGTGAATACTGTGTTTGGTGATATATTTTGTAATTCTGCTGAACTCATTTCAAGTGAATCACAAAAAACCTGCTTATTTAAGTGAAAATGTAATTTCACCTCTCCAACAAACTGATTTTCATGTAAGCTGTAATATTTATCAAACGCTAGTTATTTAACTGCTGTGTACACTTTACTAACTGCAGACAAATGTATAAACAACATTGCTAGACAGTTTTCTTTTTATTGTCAACTGTTTTATAATGTGAACATAAATAATCAACTCTTTTTGAGACTAACAGCGCTGTCGTACATTTATCACGAGATGTGAAAAACATTTAGGTATGCTAACAACACACATTAACCAAATACTCCAAAAGGACCACAACATTGTAAACTGGTGATAAAAGTAAAAAAATATAAGAAAAGCAGTCCAGGGGTTTTATTTTTGGATAGCACTTCCTACAACAGCCATTGTCCTAAAGCAGCTTTCACAAAATGAAGCAGAAAGTTTCAGACTGTAAACTTCCTACCATTCCTCATGATCTTACAATCCCTGACAGTGAAACTGAAAAGAACCAGGACTCCAAAGTTGAACCCACCCTGTTCCAGGACATTTAGGATACAAGAGGGACTCGTTTACAAATATTATACAGAGGCTCTAAAATCATACAGTGGAAAGACGCAGCAGATTCACCCCAATGATATTAACATTAATACAACAATAATATGGTCACAAAAAACAAAAGGTTTTTTTCAGGGGTCACCACAGAGTCATCCCCCTCCATCTCACTCTGTCCTCTGTGTCCTATGTCCATCCACATAGCTTCTCTTTGGACCTTCCTCTTGTGTTATTCCTGGCAGCCGCATTTCTAACATCCCTCTACCACAGGGGTATTTAATTAGAATTCAGTACGGTCCATGTCCCTCAGGCCCAGGTCCGGGCCCTCATCATTTCTAACTTGTGTTATGATTTAATGCCATATTCTGTATACTGGAGTAGCCTAATATCAGCATTTCATCATCAGCAACTGAAAGACAAAACAAATTACAAGTACCATTCAGTATATTTCAATAATATTTATTGTTTTAAATGCTGAACTAAATGAATTATTTTTTTCTCACTTCAACTAAAAACAAGGGCTATACTAAAAATGCTATTGAAAAAAAAGTACATAATGAAGTGCTTATATAGATAAAAAGTAAATCACATCTTAGCAGTTTATCTCCCTCTTGTTTAGTGAGAGAAGTGAGCTTTTGGTGGTCCAGCCAGGACTTTAAACCTGGACTGAAATTTCTCACATGCTCACACATATGAGATACATGGAGTTTGAATGTTCTCCTCTAGGAACTCAGGTTTCCTTCCACAGTCCAAACACATGTTGATCAGTCACTCTAAATTACCCGTAGGTGTGAGTGTGTGTTGGCACTCCCAAATCTGCTCAGATCTGATTAGCTGAGGAGCCTTTGGTGCTCTTACAGCACACGTGATTGGTCTGTACGTTTACTGTACCGCAAAACCCGTATACCGTAAAGACAGCTTAAAATAAACACTGTCAGAATTAAATCCTTCTCAATAGTTTATCGCTTTGGGTCCGCATTGTACAACGTCTGGGTCAGGACCCGGACCGCGGTCCGCCTATTAGTGACCTCTGCTCCATCAACATACCCGCTGTCCCTCCCCGCCGTCTCAGTCTGGCCTCTCTAACTTTAACTCCTAGGTGTTTAACCTGTGCTGTACCTCTGATGTTCTCATTCCTAACCCTATCCATCCGTGTCACTCCCAAGTAGAACCTCAACATCTTCAGCTCTGTCACTCTGTCTCCAGTTCTTTGTCCTGTTTGTTTGTCAATGCTCAGTGAAACTGACGGAGCTTTTGAGATTATGCTCATTCTCTTATATGCGCATACTCTTATCCGACCATGAAATGTGAGGATCATGTTTCTTGAGCCAAGGCAACCCCAAGATGATGGGGTACTGAGATGAGTCCAACACGAAGAACTCTATCTCCTCGCGATGAAGAGCACTGGCGTACATCTGGACAGGCACAGTCAGTTGTTTGACCAGTCCTCTCCCCACTGGGTCTCCATCCACCGCATGTAGTTCTAGGCGATGAGCGAGTTCGATGGTGTCTATCTGCAACTCCTGGACGAGACAACTGTGAGTGAAGTTGCCCTCGGCCCCTGAATCAATCAGCGCTGAAAAGATAAAAGAAGATTTCAGACAGAGCAGAGTAACCGGTAATCTGAAAGATTTGGAAACCAACCCCGTTGTGGTAACACCCACCGCGAATCCGACAGTCCCTTAGCGTGTGACCGGCTGTGCCACAGTATAGGCAGAGACCCTCGTGAATTCGTCGCTGTCTCTCCTCTGGAGTTAGACGGAATGCATCACATTGCATGGGTTCCTCGCAGTCCAGAGTGTGGGGTTTGCGAGGTGAGTCATACTGATGCACTCATGTTTTGACTGGAGATTTGCTGGACGGTCTATGCTTGAGCTGATAAAGCTGAATGGCTAATTTCACAAGTCCTTTTTCATCTTTGCATGCCAACTCCATTAAAATCTCTGAGTTTAGACCCTTTCGAAAAACAACCTGGAGCGCAGGCTCGTTCCACCCACTACCTGCAGCCAGGGAGCATAGTCAGCAACGGAGCGATTGCCTTGTTTAAGCAGCAAGAGGAGCTCGTCCTGAGAGCGACCCTCATGAGAATGGTCAAACACAGTTCTAAATTCACATATAAACTCCTCGTAAGTGCCAGTTTGCAGACGCGGCCAGCTAGCTGTAGCCCAGTCCAGTGCCCTTCCCGTAAGAAGTGATACAACAAAAGATATACGAGCCTGATCAGAGCTGGAGTTAGAGTTCATAAAAAAGATGGAGCACTGCAATAAAAATCCCTTACAGAGATTGGGTGAACCATCAAACTTATCTGGTGTACTCACGGGAAAAAACGTTGAACTTGAGCCAGGCTGCATGCTCTGCTCCGCTGGAGTGGGCTGTGTTGCCGCGGGAGGGGCTAAATGCCCCTGTATTCCAGTCAGAGACTGAGCGATGTGGGAGAGCTGGTCTCGCTGGGCGGTTTGTTGCTGGGTGAGAGTCGTTAAGGACTGAGTCAGGGAGTCGAACATTTGCTGGTGTTGGCCGAGCAGCTGACCTTGTGAAGACACGGCCTTGAGCAGGTCCTGAAATTCCGCCATCCAGGAATGCGGCGAGGTTTTCTGTCAGGCGCGCGAAAGGACAGACTGGACGCTCGCGGAATTTCGTAAAAACCCAGAATCGGTTTATTATACAAAAGGGGTAAATCCAAAGGGAAAGTCGAAAACAGGCAGAGTCCAAAAACCAGGCATAGAACAGACAAAAGGGATAAATCCAAACTCGGTGGTCGAAAATACAAAACAGGTCAAAACACGGAAACAGACTAAACAGGATATGAACGCTCAGAGTTGCTCTTGGTGACAATCACAAAACCTCGCAACTAGCACGGGCTTCTGAGTGTCTATAAATACCTGTGCTAGATTGGGTTCAGGTGTTGTCAATATTCTGGAGACGCTGACCGATAGGTTGGAGGAGGACACGTGACCGTGACGTCCTCCAGTGGGGGGTTCTGGGAAATGGAGTCCCTTGGTGAATCCGGTACAGGCAACGTGACACTACGTTTCTATGGTTAATTTGTTCACATTCTCTTGATTCTCCTCTTTGTTTTACCTAATAGCTTTTCTATAAGGAACAGTGGTTCAGAGTCAAATTGGCTATTGTAGCGAAGGAATGCGGCTTCACTACGCTGGACACTTCTTGCGCAGAGATGCTGCTCATTCTACATCAGCTGAATAGAACACACACATCTCTCAATTTAAGCCCAATGGTCATATCCGCTTATGAGTTTTACAAAAGATGCTCATCGCATCCTGGACGCTAAACTGGCGCTGTCAAAACTCAAAGTATGACGTTGATGCTCACAAACCACTGGTGGTGGTTAACATAACAACTTAAACTAATCAAGACATGGTGCTTGGTGGGCCCATGGCCTGTGAACAAGATGCATGTATATGGGACTGCATCCCAAGTGAACAGAAAGTACTGTAAGTATGTGGGCATGAGGCTCAAGTAAACAGTATACATGTGCGCAGAGCCATGTCCCGAGCTAACAGAATGCATTTGTGCGAGCCCCACGCCCGTGTGAATGGAATGCATGTGTGGGGAACAGGATGCATGTGTGGGCCTAGACCCAAACAAAAAGATTCATGTGTGGGGAGAGACCCAAATCTAACAGGATGCATGTGTGGGCCAAGACCCAAAAGCAAAGACGTATGTGTGGGCTAAGACCCAAAACTAACAGGATGCATGTATGAAGTGAGACCCTGAAGAACAGGATGCATGTGTGGGCGAGACCCTAACATCTGTACAACATAGCTTCATAGCTACAAGGCTTGCAGCTCCTAGTTTATACAAACTCCAATTTCACTTCTTAGTAGCAACTTAAACCTTGTAAACAGTCTATACCTCCTTCACCATTTCTATCTGCACACGCTTAGATATTCTCTTATGTTTCATTAATATTACCTCTTGTGGTTCATTTCAGAGTATTTGCTCCAGGTAAATGCTTCTTCGGTGAGTATACTTTATAAAATTCTGTTAATCTTTTTGGGAGGTGGCTTCACCCTTGCTGTCCATATCCAGCAGGATCTGCAAGGGTCTGCACACCTAAAAACCTGGGCCTAGAACTGGGCCTATGCCAAAGACTGTTTCTTTATGTCCTACAGTAACTTGAAGCCAGGCCCCCCCTTGCCAAGCAAAGGGTAAGTAA
The DNA here is from genome assembly GCA_021613375.1 of Megaleporinus macrocephalus. Classification (NCBI taxonomy): domain Eukaryota; kingdom Metazoa; phylum Chordata; class Actinopteri; order Characiformes; family Anostomidae; genus Megaleporinus; species Megaleporinus macrocephalus. Next base: position 56,653,276 of record CM038703.1, on the reverse strand, counting down.
AAGTTTGAACAGTTCGGATTTCATTACGAGAAGGTGAGGACCAAGAGTGACATGACAGCAAGGCAGAGTCTGGGCGTGGTCCTTCTCCCAAATTCAGCCCAGCCCAGAACGATGGCCAGATAGTCGTCCAGTTCTTGAGACAAGGATGGTTGAGAGAGGGAGGGATGATTGAGACGCAGAGGATGGTTTGAGGAAGGGGAGGGATGATTGGAGAAATGGGGGTATTGACTGAGATTGAGGAACAGCACTGGCAGAAGCAGGAATGGGTAGAGGAGGAGATGAGAAACAGGCAATTGAGCTGAAGAAGCCGGCTCAGCGGAGGCTGTCTTCGGAGGATCTTCAAGTACCGGATTAAGGCAAACTGGAGTGGCCATGTCTGAATCTAAATGAAGCAAAACTGGTGGGAGTAGCAGGGACGGAGACAATGAGCCTTAAGTGAGGAGTTGATCGAGGAGGAGCAGGGAAAAGGCTGGGCTGGCTAACTGAGAAGAGCTCATTGTCTGAGGCAGCTAAATCCAGGTCCATGGTGGTGGAGTGCGGGAAAAGTGAACACGGCAGACCAAGGGCTACAACAAGGGCTACCAGGGGGGTCCAGTGCTGAGACAGCATGGCCTTGATTCTACCCAAGCCCACATTACATTTCATTCCTCACCTTAGGTGGTCTGGACATGACTCAAGGCAGGAGTTTGACCTCAAATACTTCTAGTTGTATGTTTTGTTATACTTGTCTTAATACACCAACTGTGCAACCAGCGAGTTCTGGCAGACTGTCACTCAATGAAGCTGCTGACTTATCAGCTGAAAATCAATTTGATCATATAGACCTTGTCATCTATCATCTATTACTCTAACCACAACTAAATACAATTCTACTGTAATTCACAAAGATCAGAGTGAACAGGTGATTGCAGTGATTCCCTGCCATGAAAAATGACCGTATCACAAAAATAACGGAATTCCAGCCACTGCATTTCAGCTCTACACAATGGCCTTCAAACATCATTCTAGTGATGATCTCGTTAGCTCAGGAGAAAAGGTTAATGAGGACAAGACAGCTGATATCACTCTGTCCTGCTGATTAGAAGAGCAGACTGGTTGCTTTAAAAGGATTGTGGTGCTTTAAATTTTTCTTCTGGTAACCATGGTTACCTCTTAGGAAATACATGCAGTCATCAATGCATTGCATCAAAAGGGTTTCACAGGCGAGGACATTGCTGCTTGTAAGATACAGCTCTATCAACAATTCATCCAATCATCAAGAATTTCAAGGAGAGTGGTTCAGCTGCAGTGAAGCTTAAGGACGCCCAAGTAAGTCAAGCAAGCGTTAGGACCGTCTCCTAAAGAGGACACAGCTACGAGATCAGGTCACCACCAGTGCAGAACTCGCTCAGGAACAGCAGAGAGGAGGTGTGAGAGCATGTGAACCCACAGTGAGACGAAGGCTTTTGGAGGACAGTTTGGTTTTAAGAAGAGCAGCAAAGAAGAAACTTCTCTCCAAGAACAACATCAAGGACAGACTGACGTTCTGCAGGAAGTATAGGGATTGGACTGCAGAGGACTGGGGTACAGTTATTCTCTCTGATGAAGACCCCTTAAGACATCTAGACAAATGACTGGGAACAAACAAAAACCCAGAAACTGTGATCAACTCCAAGCACTAATTAGGCCAGCATAGGTTGCCATCATTCAAGATTTTGCCCAGAAGCTGATCTCCAGCATGCCGAGGCGAATTGCAGAAGTTTAAAGAAGAAGGTCAACATTGTCAATATCAATTCATTGCTTGTAATTTTACTTCATTAAATATAAACCATATAAACATCTGACAAAAGTTTTTTAAAAATTGTGCCCTCCTCAAAACTTTTGGCCACGACTGTACTGTAATTCACTACGTAGCTAGCATATCTAAGGGCAATCTTATTTCCCTAATCTGGCCATGCAGTGGTGCCAATGGTCTATTTTTATTTAAGCATGAGGGAACATCATGCCAGTGATGATGCGGTACCTGGCCATGCCTCCCAGAAGGGGTCTGTTGTCAGGAGGGTCTGGGGCCACTTTGGACATGGAACATCAGGACCATGGTCTACAGGTTCACTTTAACTGTAAGCAGTAGTACTCTAAGCAGTTAAGATATTGTGCACACCAGCCCCCTCCACTTCAACAAGCTTACAACTACAGCACCTGCAGGGGTTTCAAACATTTTGTGTACGGGATGTTTGCAGTAGAAGAGAAAGACGATTAAGCAGCATTAGTAGAGGCATATATGTTTATCTAAGCAGAAAACTTTTGCTCAGTGTAAACTCGGTTCAATGACTCAAATCCAAGTCGCAATACTATTTTGGTGGTTTTTAAAAAGATGATTGAAGAGAAAAGCTACAGGGTGTGAATTCCCTACAGGGCTGGTGCAGGATAGGCTAGCCAGAGACTACTGCTAAACTAAAGTGAGGCTAAGCTAGTAGGTTAGCATATGGGGCTAACTAAAGGTTAACTGTCCGAACCCTGAAAGAAATGTTCATTAAATAGGTAGTAATGTAATCAAGCAGCGACATAGCAAAGTTAGGCTAACTCAGGCTAAACCACACAATGCTGTGCAAAGTTATATATAGATAGATTGGACATGGAGATTTGAATAATCCGCTCCGGAGGTATTATCCAGCGGTGATTCAGGCCAGTGCCCAATTTACCGGCTCAAACGCGGTTTACTCAGAACCCACTCCCTGTTGAGACTTGGATCTATTTGCCTTCCAGCAGTGGATTCACTTGCAGTAAAGACCAACAGGCTCACACACAGCAGCTAAAGGCAGCACAAGGTGTTGGTGGCTCTTGGTGGTGGTGATCACAAGGCTTGGTAGTCTCCAGGCCTCTGAGGTTTCCAGTTTCTCCACAGCATGACTGTGAGGCATTTCGGGACTTGCAGCTCACAAGAAATGCTTGTGTAACTGTTGCGAGAGATGGGCTGGTCCAGGATCTGTCAGTCAGTAAAGCATTACTCTCAGTATCCCATCTTAGACTATATAAGTGCACACAGTGCCCCTCTCATCACTGCAGCGTGACTGCACAGCCCGGTACATCTTACAACTTGTGATTTCTACATGATGACTGTCTGACTGAGTATCACTGTGACCACTAGTAGAAATATCAAGTTTTTGGAAACTGATGGATTATTTTATGGAAACTTCATGGATTATTCTATAAATCTTACATACTTATATTTAGAAGGTCATGTTGATTTGGAGAGATATAGATATTTTTATTTTGTAATTACTCTTGCAGTTTATATACTGATCATTTGCTTTAATACTGTTGTGATTTTTATCATATGCTCCAGTAAACGACTCCATGAGCCCATGTACATGTTCATTGCTGCATTGCTTTTGAATTCTCTCTTTGGAGCAACAGTGCTTTATCCTAAACTGCTGATTGATTTTCTGTCTGAAAGACCAGTTACTTCCTACTCAGCCTGCATGTTTCAGGCCTTTTGTATTTACACATATGGAGTTTCAGAGTTTACTCTATTATCAGCTATGGCGTATGACAGATATGTGTCTATATGTAAACCTTTACAATATCCAACTCTTACGAAAATGTCCACTGTTAGAAAACTCTTATTCTGCTGTTGGTTCGTACCTTCCTGTGAAATTGGTTTGTTGGTCATTTTAACATGTCGACTTCAACTGTGCAAATTTGAATTAGAAAGAATTTACTGTAATAATTATGCAATTGTTAAATTAAGCTGTGGAGACACATCTGTTAATAATTTATATGGACTGTTTCTTTTATGTGTTTCTGTATTTCCACCTGTGATCTTCATAATCTACTCGTATGTTAGAATACTTGATGTTTGTTTAAAGAATTCTAAAGATTTCAGAAGAAAAGCTCTGCAGACCTGCTTCCCTCACCTGTTAATTTGTATCAGTTTCTCTATTACTGCATGTTTTGAAATTATCAACAGTAGATTAGAAGTAAATGTACCTCATATAGTTAACATGATTATGTCAGTTGAAAATGGGGTTATTCCTCCTTTAATAAATCCCATTATATACGGATTGAAACTGCAAGAGATTTTTAAAAGAATCAAGACTAAGTTTCTCTGGAAAAAGAGGAATGTGTAGATTTTTTTTTCAATTCCATTGTTTCTCTTATGGATTTCCAGATAAACTGGTGATGAGATTACAAGTTTACAATAATAACTACAAAGATAAAGAGTGACAATAGTTGTAGGTAAATTTAAGATGTTAACTGTATTGAATATAATCTCTTAGAAATGTTTCTATTTAATGTTATTAATTAAATAAATAAGGTTAATTTTGATGGCAGAGTGTGGTTTTACTTTCTGTAATTAAATTTGTCAGTTTGGCCAATGAACATACATTTGCTGGTATGTGTTGTAATTCACCGTAACTCTAGTACTAGTACGTACTAATGTATTGTCTGAACGTAACATAAGATGTCAGTCCTGATTTACAGAATTAGCACACACAAAATAAGGAAGTAAAATAGCGTCTTTAATTGGGCAAACTGGAAGAGTAATCTAAAAACAAAGAGAGAAATATATGCCAGAGGTGGAAGCCAAAATACAAAAATGGTAGAGAGGTAAATAGGTCAACCAAGACACAAAAGTTGAACCAACACTGTTCCAGGCAATTTAGGATACAAGAGGAACTCGTTTAAAAATATTATACAGAGGCACTAAAATCATACAGTGGAAAGTTGCAGGAGATACACCCCAATAACATTAATACAAAAATAATATGGTCTCAAAAAGATTGTGTCAGCTACAATTGTTGCTAGATTTATTAATACAATCAGATACTCAATAACTTGTTTTCTACAAACTAAAACAGGAGTGCAGATACAAACTTAAGACAACAACTTTAGAAAGCTATAGGAATAAAAAGTGCAACTCCCCAGTATGAGAACACAAACATGAAGTAGTATAAATTTGAGGCATAGATAAAACCATCACCATGGGCACTGTTATTGTTATGAGCTGGACATTAAGCATCTCTGGCTTTTCAATGGCAATCATCTGTTTCAATTTTGGTGGCATTAAACTTCAGGGTAAAGACAAGCAGTGAGACAGGCAGAGGGTCACAAACTGGATAACACTCATGGTTCAAATGTTTAATGTATGTAAGCTCTTAACTTTAGGATGATACTGGTGTGAGAGTATGGTAGAATGCTAGGGAAGTAGCTCTGCATCTGCAGTTCCCAGTTTGCCTGTTGTGCTATGACTCTCAATTCTTGGAAAAGTGTTGATGACATTAAGGCGATGTCTGAGGCTCTATGATGATAATTTATGCTGATAATTGTTTATTCATTCAAATAATTATCACATAATACAAAGACAAAGACTATCAGCATGACAAACAAAATAGTGACTGAAAAGGCACAGGCAGAAGCATAATGTTTATTATGTCTGTCCTACATAACAAATTAAGCTACCCAAAAAAAACCTTACAGTATAAAAAAGGAGAAAAAACAATTAACACTTGTAACCTTCAAAAATTACCCTGCATACCATTTTTGGAAAATTGAAAGTGAACTACACATTCGTAAATCCATGTTGGCATCATTCCAAAGTTTATTTCCAACAACAGATATACATCTCCTTTTAACCTCTTTTCTAGCTTTTTGGACAACAAATTTACAAACATCTCTCAAGTCATATTTTGACTTGTGTATCGAGAAAAACCTTTGTACCCAGATAGGAAGTAAATTAACTTTTACTTTGTACATTATTTGTATTATTTTATAACATAAATTTCATTACATGGGATTTTATGAACAGTATTAGTATGTTCATAATAACCAACTTTATTAATAATACGTATGGCTTGTTTTTGTAAAAGGACTATAGCATTTAATGCTGTTTTATATGTAGAACCCCACACCTCCACACAATATGATATATAAGGAAGTATAAGTGAACAATAAATTATATGTAGAGCCTTATAATTTAATATATTTCTACACTGATAAAAGATTGAAATTGACTTTGCAATCTTTCTATTTATATATCTAATATGTTGTTTCCATGTTAATTTATGATCAATAACAACACCTAGGAAGTTTGTCTAAATCCCTTTCAATTTCAGTATCACATATTTTTTAATTAGTATCCTCATCTATTTCTTTTTGAGTTCCAAAAACCATAAATGTGTTTTTTTTTATTCAACGACAACCTATTGACATCAAACCAAGTTTTAAGGATTTCTAATTCTGTTTCAGTAGATGACAAAAGTTCCTTCAAATTATTCCCAGAACAGTACATATTTGTATTTCTGAACTGTGACAGTCTTGTTAATTTGTACACATTGCTGTCTATTTTCCAAGTAACTCTTCAGCCAGGAATAAGCCACACCCCTTATCCCATATTTCTACAATTTTCTCAATAATATGCTTTCTGTATGCTTTCTGTAAATCGATATAAACACCAATTAAACATTCCTCATTTTCTATTGCCCTTGGTATTTTATCCACCATCTTCATTACTGCATATGTAGTAGTTCTATTCTCCCTAAATCCATACTGGTGTTCACTCATTTTGTATTTATCAATAAAAATATCCATTTGTTTAGCAAATAATTTCTCTAATATTTTGAGAATTGGGGTAAAAGTGACACTGGTCTATAGTTATCAATGCAATGCTTATCTCCATGTTTAAATATTGGTATAACCTTTGCCATGTTCATATTATTCGGAAAAACACCTTTTTGAAAGGATAGATTATATATATATATATAAGACAACGGCCTTACAGTTCTATCAAGAACTGTGTCATTTTGTAGACACATAGAACTTGCAGGCAATGCCTTTTTCCTAAATATCTGCAAGATCTTCTCAGGCACAGTTTTCATGAGTCCAACTGGACTGCAAAGATAGAGGAGAGTAGATTCTCACCCCTCTGAGGTGCCTCTTCAGGAACATTTTAATGGACTGCAGGGATCCTGTGCTGAGACAGCATGGGAGTTTGGTTCTGCCCAAGCCCACATTTCATTTCCCACCTTAGGTGGACTGGTCATGGCTCGAGGCAGGACTTTGACCTTCAACCCTTCTTGTTGTATGTTTTGTAACTGTAATTTTAATAATTGTTAATTGTTCAATACGTCTTAACTCATCAACTGTGCAGTTTCAGATTTTATCAGACCAGTTGTTGAGAGTAATTATGATCCTAGTTAGGATGTAATGATTATGTATTAAGACAGAGGCTACTGAGAATCAGTACATGAGAGTACATGGACGCGCTGCGACTTCTGACAACAGTCAATGATGGAATTTAGGTTTAGGACAAACATCTTAAGGTTGGACTCCTCCTCTATCTCTCATTCATTTCTGAAGCCAAAGCATGTGTGAAAACGGTGGGGGCAGTTCTTGCCTTTGTTGTTTAAACATCAGAGCTGCTACTAAGTTTGTCTGCTCCAGGTGATTTGAGAATTCTTCTACCAGGGAATTCTAAGTTCTGGTAGCCTGTCACTTGAGAAATCTGCTGATATCTCAGCTGGAATTCAGTTTGATCAGATAGATCTTGTCATCTATTATTTTAACCACAACTTGATACAACTGTACTGTAATTCACAAAGTTGCCACAGAAGGCACAAAGACAGTCTACTATAATTCACTATGTACCTAGTATATCTAGGTGCAATCTGATTTCCTTAATTTGGTCATCAGGTGGCGCCAATGGTCTATTTTTATTCAAACATGAAGGAATTGGGTCTGGGGCCGCTTTGGACACTGAATGTCTACAGGACATGGTCTACAGGTCCACTCAAAGTGTAGACAGTAGTACTCTAAGCATTAAGAGGTAGAAAAGAGATGATTAAGCAGCAGTAGTGGAGGCTTATATTGTCACCTAAATGGGAAATTTGCACTCAAAGTTATCTCGGTTCAATGCCACCTGTCACAGGTTAATAGTGAATTCATGCATGTGGCATATTAACTGCTCAGAATCTCACACGGAGTAAAGCTGTGTATTTACTTAATAAAATAGATACATAAAACGAGAATAAACAGAGTAACAATGCTCAAATACCTGTCGCAATGCTATTTAGGTGGATTTTAAAAACATGATTTAGGAGGAAAGCTATTGTGCTGAACTACAGGGTGTCAATGCACTACAGGGTGGGTACAGGCTAGGCTAGCCAGAGGCTACTGCTACACTAACTATTAGGCAAAGGTTAACAGGCTGAACCCTGGAAGCAACGTACACAAAATAGGCAGTAAGGTTATCACGTGAGGCCCGGGAAGCCCGCCGACGACGTCGACGCCTTGGACACGGAGCGGGGCGACCCGGGTGGGTCCGGTGGAAGTCAAAAACAAGGGGTCAAAAAGGGAGGGGTCAAGGATGTCCTGGGCCCGGACCCAGCACTGTTTCTCCAGGCCGTACCCCTCTCAGTCCATCAGATACTTTAAGACTCCACCCTGCTGCTTCGAGTCCAAGAGGGTTCGCACCAAGTAGGCGGACAACCCATTGATCTCAACACCCGTTGTCCTGCCATTAATGAGGGTGACTCGCTGCGGCGGCGGTCAGCAAAATGCTTATGGCAGCTGACCGCCTGCCGAAGGTCCTCGCTCCTCTTAATCCACTCATCCATGGTGGGTCTGTCCGGGGGCTCTCCAGACCAGGGAAACAGAGGTGGCTGGTACCCCAGGACACACTGTAAAGGAGTGAGTGTCGTGGAGGTGTGGATAAGGGTGGATAAGGATAAGATAGAGAGGGAGATATCGGCTCCAGTAATGCTGGGACTTGGCACAGTAGGACCTCAGGAACCTGCCGATCTCTTGGTTGAGTCTCTCGACCTGCCCATTAGACTGGGGGTGATATCCGGATGAGAGGCTCACCGTGATCCCTAGCAGGTCACAAAAAGCCCGCCAGACCTGTGAGGTGAACTGAACGCCTCTATCCATCACTATGTTCTCAGGGAGGCCACAGAAATGGAATACTCTGAACAGAGTATCAGCAGTTTCTTGAGCAGTGGGAAGCTTCCGACGGGGGATGAGGCGACACCCCTTGGAGAATCGGTCCACTACCACCATGATGACCATGCTACCCTTTTACTCCAGCAGATCTGTAATAAAATCGATGGCAGATGAGACCAGGGCCTATGAGGTACTGGCAATGGCTCCAGGAGTCCTGCTGGTTTCTGGCTGGGGCTCTGGCTTTGAGGGCTTGGCTACCTGCTGCAGCGTGCGTGTCACGCCAGGATGCCCCAAGCCAGGAAGGGCATCGACCCAATGGAGCACCTCTTGTCTAAGAGAGTAAGGCACATACAGCCGGCCAGAAGGACAACCTGGAAGAGCGGGCTCCGCATCCTGGGCCTGTCGGATGTGGTCCTCAATCTCTTATCGAATCGGCACCAGGATGCCGGACGATGGGTTCCTCATTGGTTGGAGAGGGCTCAGGGTCGTGAGTGCAGGAGAGTGTGCTTGCTTTTGTGTTTCGTGAGCTGGGAGTGTTGGTGAGGGTGTATTGGAAATGGGAAAAGAAAAGTGCCCAACGTGCCTGGTGTGTATTCAGCCATTTTGCAGCTCGAATATACTCCAGGTTTTTGTGATCTGTTAAAATAACAAAAGGGTGTTGAGCTCCCTCCAACCAAATTTCTGAAGCTGAGGGACCGCAGACAAGGACCCCATGAGAGTATCAGAGATTTTGCCTTCCAGTACCGTGCTCTATGCTCGAAAAGAAGGAAGGACATGACTGAGAGGGACCTACTCCAGGCTATTCTGAAGAATTGCAATCCTAATAATTGCGCTCACAAGACTCAGCTTCCTGGGAAAGAAAGCACAGGGGAACAGTTTAGCAGGTGTACCCTGCCTCTGTGACAAGACAGCCCCAACCCCAGTGCTGGATGCATCGACTTCCACCATGAACGGTTTCATGGGATCTGGATGTTTAAGGATGGGGGCTGATGTGAGCGGGGCCGCCACCGCACTATAATTGTGAATAAAGCCATAATGGCCCGGACCTTCCCCATGTCCATCTGCACCCCTTCCGCGCTGATGACACCCCAAAAAGGAGATCCTGGACTGGTGGAATTCGCATTTCTCTAACTTAACAAACAGCTGATGTTGCCGCACCCGTTCAAGGATGTTTTGAATGTGCGTAACATGCTCCTCCAGATTCCTTGAGTATATGAGGATGTTATCAATATACACAACCACCCATCTGGTGTTTGTTAGGAAAAACTTTGTCAATAAAGTTCCCAGCCGCTCCTAAATCAACCAGCGCCGCTGTCCAAGCTATTGAGTGTTTTAGGCAAATGGTTACAAAGTGGCGCCCGAACAGGGACGATTGGGGTTCTAGCTATTAGTGCTGTCTGTGTTCATACCTGTGTTATAGATGGAGGCTGGGACCTCACCCCCACTAGAATTTACAGCTGGCCCATTTGTCACTAGACGGGATGCAGTCAGTGATATCATTGATACTTTGAGCCAACTGTACATTGTTTCGGATGGGGAGGAAGAGGAAGAGAGTTCCCCCGCTCCACCTCCACCCCTGGAGGACAGCATTCAGGCTGGCTTAGCAGAGCGACTTCGGATCATGGAGGAGAGGATCTGCAGCCTGGAAACCAAGCTGCAGGAGCAACACGATTGCTTAAGTGATGCCATGACACTGAAAGAGGCACTGGGGACTGTAAAAGAGGAGCTGGAACAGAATGACAGAACAATTGAAGAACCACTCAACAACCGACTGCAGAGGCAAAACGAGAAACTCAAGAAGTTGATAGACCTGGAGGTAATGGAACAGGGAAAGACAGTGCAGGACTGTTTTACCAGAAGGGACAAGCAACTTGAGAAGAGGTTTCAAACTCTACTGCCTGTAACCTTCACTCCCCTTCCGTCAGCCCACACCATGGTATGCACCATAGGGGACCACCATCAGGCCCAACTAAGCTCCACCAGCGACAGCATTGCTACACCATTAAGCTGGAGTTCTCGAGGTATGGAGGTCTCAATGAAGAACAAGATCCTTTAGCTTTTGTTGAGAAGTTTGTGGAGTTTCTCGCTGTCTGACCCCTGAATGACCTGGAGATCCTGGCTGCCCTCACGTCTGTTCAGGTACAGCTAAAGACTGGTGGAAGGCAGAAGAGAAGGCAGTCAGAACCTGGTCCCAATTCAAAGTAGTCTTTCTTCGCTCATTCTTGTCAGAGGACTATGAAGCTGAGGGACCGCAGACAAGAGTATCAGAGATTTTGGCTTCCAGTACCGTGCTCTATGCTCGAAAAGAAGGAAGGACATGACTGAGAGGGACCTACTCCAGGCTATTCTGAGGAACTGCAATCCTAGGCTGGCAAGCCTATTGAGAGGGACGGTAAAGACGGTGGATGAGCTTGTGAGAGTTGGAACACTGGTGGAGAGGGACCTGTCAGCTGCAAAGAGTTACTGGAATCAAGTACAGCAAGAAACTGCGGGCAGTAGACACAAGGTAGAACCATGCTCACGCGAGTGTATTCCAACCACTTCCACTGCCACTCTTCATCAGAGGTCGGGAGGTCCCCGCCATGGTAGATACTGGCAGCACTTATTCTATGATGCAAAAGTCCCTGTGGAAAGCACTGAAAGGGAAGAAGGAGGTCTGGAGGCCTTGTGGGGAGAAAAATTTCCTCCTTGCTGATGACCAGGCCCGAGCTGCCAGAGGTCTAGTGGAATCAAACTGTCAGCTGCAATCCCCTCCTCAAGCACCACCCATTTTACGTTATAGGTCACAGGGATTTGGCATTTCCTCTCATTGTCGGTCTGGACTTCCTTCACTCATTCGGCCTCAACCTCAATTTCTAAGACACCACATATTGCCTGGCAGGAGGTTTCACAGCCCGATTCTACACGGCAGACACCAGACACCCCACCATTTACCAACCTGCATCTTTACATCGCTCAGCCCATCAAGGAAGCCCCAGACGCAGAGTTACGATGGCAAGTAGAAAATCTGGTAGCCAAAGCTGATGTTTCAGATGAGCTCAAGCAACAGTTGGGAAAACTGTTACAACAATGGCCGTCGGTGTAGCTAACAGCATGGTGGTTGGGGACGCAATTTTTTCCTTTTATACAGAGGGAGGTTCTTAATGTGCAAGTGGGTTGAACTGAGGACTGATTGAAGGTTTAGCTGTGCTTTGCTCCAGCCCAAGTCCTTTAAGTGTACATCTCCCACAGACTGCTCACCCATCTGGCCTGGTACACAACTGGTGGGGCTAATAAGCTACTTCAACCTCAAGGATTCTTCCCAGACCTAGGGCCATGCTCATATAGACTTTGAATACTGATCTACAAAAACAGATAAAAACCAAGACTGCAGGTTCTGGTGGTTATTTATTTGTTGGTTGGGGGATTAGTTGTTTGATTGTTTGTCTCTGCATTGGTTTTGTTTGTTTGTTTGTTTTTTTGTTTTTTTTGGCTTATTATTATAGTTATTATTATTGTTATTGTCATTATGCATTACAATAGATAAATGGTTCTTTGCATATTTCATGTCGATTTGTGGGTCTGTTGGTCATCTTTCAGTTATTTCCAGTCTTCACCTGACACAGTGGCATTACTGCAGCCCCACGTGGTATCCCCCTCATTCGTTTGTAGCATCATCCTATTGAGTGCTTTAGGCTAATGGTAACAGTTTATGATGTTTTGTGCCAAGTCAGCCCAGAACGTAGGGAGGAACTTGACTTTTATCTAGCCATGATGGCAGATTATAGTCAGCGTTGCCGCGGTACACTCTTTTACGAGTACCATAAGTCTTTCTCTGCAAAATCTGCGCCATCCATAACGTTTTGTAATTCAAGGCTAGACTGGTCAATTATGGACATGGAACTGCTGGTTCGGCACTTCGGCGGTCATCGTGCTCTGCTGTGTGGTATCTGCGGCTCGTATGGCCACTCTTCTCCTCTGTGCCCTAAGGCCTACACAAGCTCAAAACAGATTGCTGTCCATGGTGCTGATGCAGTAAGCCCTTAGCGCGACAAGTATGGTCAGCACGTTCTTGAATTTAATGGAAATAAATTTGCAATAATTTCATTGAAGTTTTTGCAAAGAACCTCACCTGAAACCCATCTGTCCACGCTGCCTTCGTCCTTTGAAGCAAGAAAAGCCTTTTAGTACTAAAGAAATTTAGAGTGGACATCCTTCCACTCCCATTGACATGCCTCTCCCATTATTTATTCGATCAGTGTTTCGTGAATTACTTGCTAACCGGGCTTTTGCAAGGTTTTTGGTCGGTGTTCTTTCCTGTCTCTCTCCTTCCTTTGTTGCAAAAAACATCCGGATGGCGCTGGCCGAACTGAACGTGGTTTCTTCTCTTTTGAAAAAAGAAGTTAATAAACGTTACTTGGTTGGTCCTTTTTCGCTTCCTCACTTTCTCTCAATTTCACATAAACTCCATAGACATCGCTACTCGCAAATATTCCGGTAAGAAGCGTTTAATATTTGACATGTCTTCTTCTCATTCGAACAAAGTAGCTAGCATCAACAAATGTATTCCTCTCTTGCTATTCTACTTGTTTTACCCTTTTGTTGACGATGCAATTCGGCTCATTATCAATCTTTGCTCGCTAAAGCAGACATTACTGACTCCTTCAAGATTATGCCTATTCACACCTCGGTCTGGCATCTTTTTGGGATTAAGTGGAATTCTAAATTCCACATTGCAGTAAGGCTCACTTCCGGTTTAGGGAACAGTCTTTGTATATTTAATAATCTGTCTGAGGCATTGAGTTGGATCTTCCTAAATATCTGCAAGCTGCCATTTGTTCTCCATCTGATTTTTTACTTATCGACTTTACACATTCAAGTAGCTCCAATGCGGCCGAGTCTTCAGATGCACTCGCTTTATTTATTGATGCTGTTTTGTCGGCAGGGTTTGGAGGGTAGCCCAGCGGCAAACGAGAATCCAACACCTTGCCCTCCGTTTGCAAACCTTATTCTAGATTAAACAACTATCATAAAACTCCAAACCTCAGCCAATTTTTACATGTCTAAAGGTTTAGCTAGTTCTACACTCAAGGCTTACAAAACTACATGGTCATTGTTTATGTTATTTTGCTTTTCTTTAAAAATTCCACACTTTCCTATTCTGATCTCCACTGTATGTACGTTCATTATCCACAAACTTTCAAACTCATTTCTTGAAACTTCCTACCATTCGCAGGATGCAGGATGTCATGACCCGAATTATCCTAGCATGTTCCTTCAATCCGATTACTTCTCAAAGGATTGGCTAAATCAACCCCTAAAATCTCAGATAAACGCTTACCTATCACTCCTAATATTCTGCTGAAGCAAATCTCAACCCTTTGTGAAGGTCTCTTTTCACCATATATAGATTCTTTACTTGAAGCTACTTTTTTGACAGCTTTCTACGGTTTCATGTGCACCGGGGAATTCACTTCAAATTCACAGCTTTTTAATCCAACACAGGGACTACCACTGTCTGACTTATGATTTTTTCCACAATTCTTTTCAATCTTTCTTAAACATTCCAAATCTGATCAGGCCGAATCAGGTGTCTCCATAAAAAAATTTAAGCTAAGTGATTCTCTTTGTCCTTATGTTTCCATGGCAAACTTTCTTAAAATTTGCTTACATCCTTCTGGCTATCCTCGTTTCGTCTTACCAAATGGTTATCCTACGACAAAAAATGGTTCAGGTCAAAATTTGCTGCTGTAGTGGAGAAATGCGGCCTTTTTCCATTCCTCTACATTGGTCACTCCTTTCGAATAGGTGCTACTACAGCAGCTAATAACGGATTACCAGTCTCCTCCATCAAACTGCTAGGGAGATGGACCTCCACAGCCTACGAGACTTACATAAGGCCAGATGCATATCTCATCTTTGAAGCTCAACTGTCAAAACTTGTGGTGGTGGTTAACCTGCTGTTAACTGTCATATGGCAATGGTGGGCCCGTGGCCCTAGCAAACTAACCATTGCATGGTTGCAAACTAACCATTGCCCGTTTAACATGGCGCATGGTGGGCCCGTGGCCTGAGTTATCATAGTGCACTGTGACACCAGGAAGCTAGCTGGGAAGGTGCAGAGTGGGCCACATGGCCACTAAAAGGGCGCATGTGTGGACGAGACCCAAATGAAAAGTTGCATGTGTGGACCGAGACCCAGCAATGTTGCATTTGTGGACCGAGACCCAGCAATGTTGTATGTGTGGGCCGAGACCCAACGAAGTTGCATGTGTGGGCAAAGACCCAATGTTGTTGCATGTGTGGGCCGAGACACAACGGTTGAATGTGTGGGCCAAGACCCTATCAATTAGGATACATGTATGCAAGTTCATTCCAGATTATTCAATCCAGGTAAATCCTTCTCCGGTGGGTATACCATATTTATGATTATTCATTTTGGGAGGCAGCTTCACCCCTGCTGTTCATTTCAGCAGGATCTGCAAGGGCTGCACGCTTGAAGACCTGGACTTTCTTAATGTCAAACAAAATCTATTCTTTCATTGTATACTTATCAAAGATTAAACTCTGTTTTCAAATCCCCCTATTCTAGAGTCTTTTTGGCAGAACTAAGAGAATATTGGCCAGTCGGACTACTTTAGTGTCTTTGGGCTGTTTAAGGTAGCTCGGTGTTTAGCAGCTTACACACCACAACATTTCAGATCAGAAATGACTGTTTATTTTGTTTGTGAAAAAAAAATTTTTTTTCAAAGCTTCACAGACTAGATAGTTCATTAGAAGTAAAAATGAAGTTAAATAAAAGCTTGTTGTGTCACAAAGAGGTGTATTCTGCCTCCATAGTTGTTCAGTAATGTACTGAAACTCATGACAAACACTAATGTTTTCTTGTTTTCCTTTTCTGTTTTCTTCAGTTAATTCAGTGGAGACTTGCAGCTCACAAGAAATGCTTGTATAACTGTTGCGAGAGATGGGCTGGTCCAGGATCTGTCAGTCAGTAAAGCATTACTCTCAGTATCCAATCTTAGACTATATAAGTGCACACAGTGCCCCTCTCATCACTGCAGCGTGACTGCACAGCCCGGTACATCTTACAACTTGTGATTTCTACATGATGACTGTCTGACTGAGTATCACTGTGACCACTAGTAGAAATATCAAGTTTTTGGAAACTGATGGATTATTTTATGGAAACTTCATGGATTATTCTATAAATCTTACATACTTATATTTAGAAGGTCATGTTGATTTGGAGAGATATAGATATTTTTATTTTGTAATTACTCTTGCAGTTTATATACTGATCATTTGCTTTAATACTGTTGTGATTTTTATCATATGCTCCAGTAAACGTCTCCATGAGCCCATGTACATGTTCATTGCTGCATTGCTTTTGAATTCTCTCTGTGGAGCAACAGGGCTTTATCCTAAACTGCTGATTGATTTTCTGTCTGAAAGACCAGTTACTTCCTACTCAGCCTGCATGTTTCAGGCCTTTTGTATTTACACATATGGAGTTTCAGAGTTTACTCTATTATCAGCTATGGCGTATGACAGATATGTGTCTATATGTAAACCTTTACAATATCCAACTCTTATGAAAATCTCCACTGTTAGAAAACTCTTATTCTGCTGTTGGTTCGTACCTTCCTGTGAAATTGGTTTGTTGGTCATTTTAACATGTCGACTTCAACTGTGCAAATTTAAATTAGAAAGAATTTACTGTAATAATTACGCAATTGTTAAATTAAGCTGTGGAGACACATCTGTTAATAATTTATACGGACTGTTTGTTTTATGTGTTGCTGTATTTCCACCTGTGATC
Source organism: Megaleporinus macrocephalus (assembly GCA_021613375.1). Taxonomy (NCBI): domain Eukaryota; kingdom Metazoa; phylum Chordata; class Actinopteri; order Characiformes; family Anostomidae; genus Megaleporinus; species Megaleporinus macrocephalus. Next base: position 56,636,556 of record CM038703.1, on the reverse strand, counting down.
TTCATAATCTACTCGTATGTTAGAATACTTGATGTCTGTTTAAAGAATTCAAAAGATTTCAGAAGAAAAGCTCTGCAGACCTGCTTCCCTCACCTGTTAATTTGTATCAGTTTCTCTGTTACTGCATGTTTTGACATCAACAGCAGATTAGAAGGAAATGTACCTCATATAGTTAACATGATTATGTCAGTTGAAAATATGGTCATTCCTCCTTTAATAAATCCCATTATATACGGATTAAAACTGCAAGAGATTTGGAAAATAATCAAAACAAAATTTTTAAGGAAAAAGAGGAATGTGTAGAATTTGTTTTTGTTTCTCTTGATGGTTTTCCTTATAAATAATGTTGTAACAGATTAACTGGTGATGAGACTGATGTAAATGCATGAAACATTATAATCTACAAAGATTAGTAGTTGTAGTAAACTTTAAGATGTCAACTGTAAAGAGTAGAATCTTTCAGAAATGTTTCTATTTAATGTAATTAATTAAATAAATGCATTTTTTGTTGACTGCAGAGTCTTGTTTTACTTTCTTTAATTAAATTCAGTTTCATAATGAGCTTTATAATCTACTCATATTTTAGAATACTCTAAATCTGTTTTAGGAATTCAAAGGATTTGAGAAGTGGCAAGTTAGCCAACTGAAAGTCAAATGAAATTTGGAAGTTGAAATTAATATTAAGTGATATATATTTTGTGATTCTGCTGAACTAATTTCAAGGAAATCACAAAAAATGCTTATTTAAGTGAATATTCAATGTGAAAATTTTACCCCTCAAACAAAGGGATTTTCATGTAAGATGTAGTTTTTGTCAAATACACATTAATAAACTGCTGTGTAGCTTTGACTTATAGACACTTTACTAACTGCAGACAAATGTATAAACAACATTGCTATACAAATGTTTTCTTTTTGTCAACTGTTTTATAATGTGAACATAAATTATCAACTCTTTTAAAGACTAACAGCGCTGTTGTACATTTATCACGAGATGTGAAAAACATTTAGGTATGCTAACAACATGTTAACCTGTCAGAAACAAAGAACTTGGCACGACGCTTGCAGAGTTACAGATCACGCTGGGTTTATTAACAGAGTCAGCAGTTAAACAGAGCAGCAAACAAACAATACAGGGTTGAGCTAGAATCGTATACCAGAAAGCAGTCCAAGGTAGTAACCAGAAAGGCAGAGAACGGAGCGAACAAGTCAAGAGAGAGATCCGAAGGGAAAGTCAAAAGACGGAAGGGAGATCAAAGCCAAAAGCGGAGATATAACCAGGCGACCAGAATCAGTAGGAGAAGACGAGAGAGAAGAGTCGAAAAACAGGAGTCAAAACCAGAATACTCAATGAGAAGGGTAACAAGAAAACGCTCAGCAATGCATCCAGGTTGGCAAAACTTCGCAAATGGTAGTTGTGTGTGTAGGGTATATATGGAGAGTTTGGAAATAACAAACAGCTGTGTGTAGTTAAAACTCGGGTGAGGCTGAACGTGCGCACGGGGTGTGATTGGTTGGGTTTGGACAGGTGGGAGTGGCGTCATCGGAATGTGCATTATGGAAGAGAGTTTGGAAGAGAGTCAGTGTCAGGGACAGCTGTATGCGTGACAGTACCCCCCCCCCCCCAAAGAGTCAAGGACAGCGAGGAGTGGCAGCGAGGACGACCTTGACGACCAACCCTCGTGACTGATGACTGAGAACGGGGATCCCCGGACCTGCTGCGGCTGGGAGCAGGGATCCTCCCTCTGGAGGGAACCTCTGGATGACTGGTGGACGGGCTCGAAGGGAGACGCCTATTGCCAAAGTTCCGTCTCCCTATAGAAGGGCTTGGTGACACATGCCACGGACGACCTCGTCTGCTCCCAGCGGACGGGTCCACAGACGAATGGCTAGGGCGTCCCCTTGGCCTGGGAGCTGGACGAGAGGGACGGCAGCGATGAAACTCCTCTTTGAGGACCGGATCCATCACATCCGCTGCCTTTACCCAGCTTTGCTCCTCAGGCCCATAGCCCTCCCAGTCCACCAAGTATTGGAGGATACCACCTCTCCTTCTCGAGTCCAGAAGCCTACGAACGGCATACACCGGGGTACCCCCAACATCAATCGGTGGAGGAGGGTTGGAGTCAGGCAGCACCTCGTCCAGGGGACCAGGGACCACAGGCTTAAGTAAAGAAACATGAAATGAGGAACAAACACGAAAATGAGCAGGGAGATCTAGCTTATAGGTGACGTTATTAATTTTGTCAACAATTTTATAAGGTCCAATAAATCTCTGATTTAATTTTTTACATCCCTCAGAAGGCCTGAAATCCCTGGTCGATAACCACACTCTATCTCCTATACTATATGAAGGGGTATTACCTCTGTGACGATCGGGATGATGTTTATGCCGCCTAAGAATGGCCTCTATGTGTTGATGAGTTTGTTCCCACACCTCCTCGCTTAGTCTCATCCAATGTTCCACAGAAGGCACATCCGATGGTTGACCAGACCAGGGTATAAGAGGCGGTTGATATCCTAGCATACATTGGAACAGAGTAATCTTGGTAGTAGAGCTAGTAAGAGAGTTCTGCGCCATCTCAGCCCAGGGCAAATATACAGACCAATCACTTTGATTATGATGACAATAGACCCTTAAAAACTTTCCAAGCTCTTGGTTAGTCCTTTCGCATTGCCCATTACTTTGGGGATGGTACCCCGAGGTGAGACTAACTGCAACACCCAATTTTTCCATAAATGATCTCCACACATGAGAAGTGAATTGAGTGCCCCTGTCAAACTATATCCTCTGGAATACCAAAAAAACGAAATGACATGGTTAAACAGACATTCTGCAGTTTGAAATGCTGTAGGCAATTGGGAGAATGGTATAAAACGCACTCCTCGAGAAAATCGGTCTACAATGGTTAAAATAACTGTGTTGCCCTGAGAATTTGGTAGATCAGTTATAAAATCGAGATGGAATGGGTAGCGGCAGCAGTTTACCTGCCGGTAAAGTGCGTGGTGTTTTACACATGGAGCAAACTGTACATGACGATATAAACCGATGGATGTCTGAACACATACTCTCCCACCAGTATCTCCCAGAGAGTAACTGAAGAGTTCTAGTTTCTCCGGGATGTCCTGAAGTGAGAGAGGTATGAGCCCAGGTAATCAATCGGTCTCGAAACTGTGCTGGAACAAACAATCTTTCAGGAGGACATGCCTCCGGGATAGTTCCTGACGAATTTGCCTGCTCAATTTCAACGTCTACACTCCATCTAATGGGAGCTAAAAAAATCTTGGAGTCCAAGATGGGTTTAGGTCTCTCATTGGGTTCAGCTTCAAACATACGCGACAGGGCATCAGCCTTTGTGTTGCATGTTCCTGGACGGTACGTAATTTGAAAATTAAAACGGGAGAAAAACAGAGACCAACGAGCCTGACGGGAATTCAATCTTTTAGCTGAGCGGAGGTATTCAGGATTTTTATGATCGGTTAATACTAAAAACGGATGTTGGGCACCCTCCAGCCAATGGCGCCATTCCTCAAAGGCTAATTTGACAGCAAGTAGTTCCTTATCACCAATTCCATAGTTACATTCGGTGGGAGATAATTTGTGTGAATAATATGCGACGTTGAGAAAGGATAGCGCCTACACCCACATTAGAGACATCAACCTCTACTACAAAGGGAAGAGCAGGATCTGGATGCTGTAACAAAGGGGCTGTGGTGAATCTGTCCTTAAGGTTCCTGAATGCCTGATCTGCCTGGGGGTTCCAGCCAAGTTTCTTAGCATCTCCTTTAAGCAGAGAAGTTAAAGGAGCTGCTACAGAACTGTAGTTGCGAATAAAGCGCCTATAAAAATTTGCAAAACCCAAGAAACGTAGTTCACGTATGGAATTGGGGATCGGCCAGTTAACTACAGCCTCAATTTTATTATCATCCATTACAATACCATTGGGACTGATAATGTAACCAAGGAAAGAGGTTGAACCCGAATGAAATTCGCACTTCTCCCCCTTAACATATAATTGGTTCTCAAGAAGGCGAGACAGGACCATACGTACATGTTGAATGTGAGTTGGTAAATCAGGAGAATAAATCAGAATATCATCGATATAAGCAATAACAAACCGTCCTAACATATCCCGGAGGACGTCATTAATGAATGCCTGAAACACAGAAGGCGCATTTCTGAGACCATAAGGCATCACAAGGTACTCATAGTGCCCCCTAGTGGTGAGAAAGGCCGTTTTCCATTCATCCCCCTCTCGAATCCTAACGAGATTGTAAGCACTACGAAGGTCCAATTTGGTAAATACTGTGGCTCCCCGGAGTTGTTCTAAAGCAACAGGTACTAATGGCAAAGGATAAGGATAAGATTTGGTAACAGAATTTAAGCCACGATAATCTATACATGGTCTAAGACCACCGTCCCTCTTCTTGACAAAGAAAAAAACAGCAGCTACAGGAGAGGTGGATGGACGTATGAAACCCTGAGCGAGAGATTCCTGGATATAATCCTCCATTGCTTTCTCTTCCGCTTGAGTGAGTGGATAAACACGAGACTTGGGTGGTATTTTATCATCAATTGTACAATCATAAGCTCGGTGGATTGGTAATTTGGTGGCATTGGTTTTATTAAAGACCTCTAATAGATCAGAGTACTCAGGAGGAATAGATTCAGGTGAAGAATTCTCAGGGCTCTCAATGGAAGTGGTAAACACATTCAATTGAGGCAGTACAAGGCAATTATTCATACAATGTTTAGACCACGTAACAATTTCTCTATCAGCCCATGATATTACAGGGTCATGTGTCTTTAACCAAGACAGACCAAGAATAACGGAAAATTCAGAAGAATCCAAAATAAAAAACCTTATCTCCTCAGAATGAAGAGCACTAACGTTCATGGTGATGGGAACAGTTCTTTGTGATACCACCCCTTGGCCCAAGGGATCCCCATCTATGGCGGACAGTTTCATGGTGTGAGTCAGTGGTACAGTGGGTATCTGAAGTTGTTCAGCTACATCAGCTAAAATAAAGTTCCCCTCAGCTCCAGAGTCAATCAAGGCTGGAAATACACAAGAAAAACCTTGATAACACAAGGTAACAGGAACCAGCAGAGATTTGGTAATCATAATTGTAGGATTACTCACCCTTTTCATTTGAGGGGTGGATCCCACTTGAACTGGTGGGAGTAGTCTTTGTGGACGCGTTTGACAGTCCCTAATAACATGTCCAGGGATGCCGCAGTACAAACAGAGTCCACCGCGAAGCCGACGGTTCCTCTCCTCAGCCGATAGACGAGAAGAATCCGCTTGCATTGGTTCCTCTGAAGCATAGTCACTATATCCTCTTGGAGCTGGGGAACGGCGTGGTTCTGGCATAGAAACGTGCCTGAGATGGGTGGTGTGTGAGGTTGTGGAACGACGAGTAGTCGATGTCGCTCCATGCTTGAGTTGGTCAAGTCTAATAGCGAGAGAGATGAGTTCCTCCAGTGATAGTCCCTCATCTCGGTAAGCCAACTCTAAGTATATCCTGGTTGAGACCATTGCGGAAAACAATGGTCTTGGCTGGTTGGTTCCACCCACTGTCAGCAGCCAGAGTGCGAAACTCCAATGCATAGTCTGCCACAGACCTGCTCCCCTGTCGCAGTTGGATTAGAAGTTCGCCAGAAGAGCGGCCCTCATTAGGATGATCAAAAACAGATTTAAATTCTTGGAGAAAACGTTCATAAGTCCCATGTTCATGATTGGGCCATACAGCAGTAGCCCAATCCAGAGCTTTACCAGTAAGACAGTGGCGAAGTTTTCTGTCAGAAACAAAGAACTTGGCACGACGCTTGCAGAGCTACAGGTCACGCTGGGTTTATTAACAGAGTCAGCAGTTAAACAGAGCAGCAAACAAACAATACGGGGTTGAGCTAGAATCGTATACCAGAAAGCAGTCCAAGGTAGTAACCAGAAAGGCAGAGAACGGAGCGAACAAGTCAAGAGGGAGATCCGAAGGGAAAGTCAAAAGACGGAAGGGAGATCAAAGCCAAAAGCGGAGATATAACCAGGCGACCAGAATCAGTAGGAGAAGACGAGAGAGAAGAGTCGAAAAACAGAAGGAGTCAAAACCAGAATACTCAATGAGAAGGGTAACAAGAAAACGCTCAGCAATGCATCCAGGTTGGCAAAACTTCGCAAATGGTAGTTGTGTGTGTAGGGTATATATGGAGAGTTTGGAAATAACAAACAGCTGTGTGTAGTTAAAACTCGGGTGAGGCTGAACGTGCGCACGGGGTGTGATTGGTTGGGTTTGGACAGGTGGGAGTGGCGTCATCGGAATGTGCGTTATGGGAAATGGAGTTTGGAAGAGAGTCAGTGTCAGGGACAGCCGTATGCGTGACATCTACAAACACTCCAAAAGGACCACAACATTGTAAACTGGTGATAAAAGTAAAAAAATATAAGAAAAGCAGTCCAGGGGGTTTATTTTTGGATAGCACTTCCTACAACAGCCATTGTCCTAAAGTAGCTTTCACAAAATGAAGCAGAAAGTTTCAGACTGTAAACTTCCTACCATTCCTCATGATCTTACAATCCCTGACAGTGAAACTGAAAAGAACCAGGACTCCAAAGTTGAACCCACCCTGTTCCAGGACATTTAGAATACAAGAGGGACTCGTTTACAAATATTATACAGGTAGCTTAGCCACGTAGCCAGTAAACTGAGCTAAATTACCCGTCACATGCAGTGGGCGGGAACAAGCCGTGACGCAGTCTCTCTCTAACTAGAGCGTCTCAGTAATCTGTTTTATGAGGAGAGATGAGGAGAGAACACTGATACTTACACACTCACTACCTAGACAGCCTACTTACACACTCACTACCTAGACAGCCTACTTACACACACACTACCTAGACAGCCTACTTACACACTCACTACCTAGACAGCCTACTTACACACTCACTACCTAGACAGCCTACTTACACACACACTACCTAGACAGCCTACTTACACACTCACTACCTAGACAGCCTACTTACACACTCACTACCTAGACAGCCTACTTACACACTCACTAGGATTGAGACAGACCCATAAAGTCTAATAAGATGAACAAGTCATGTGTGTCAAATCAATTGATGTATGAATTGGGGTAACCTAGTCTGTGTTTCTACTGAAGCATCAAATTCTGAGTATGTGAAAGATGAATGACCTCTTACTCTGGAGCTAGGAAGGTGTGTATGGGAGGTGTGGACATTCTGAGTCCGTGTGTGGTAGGGATTTTGGGATACTCATCATTTTTCAGCATCAATACTTTCTGTGAAGATATGAATTTAATCACCTCACGCTGACCAAACAAAAGTTACTATTACTCTCTCTTAACATGACTGGAAACACAAAACTAATGACACAATGCATAAAACAAAAAATGAAACATCCCAGTTCCGGTAAACTATGTTAGAACTAAATCTACTCCTGTCCTGACTGACTGGCCATCCTCTCTAGCGCTAGCCTCACTAACTTAGCTAAATTGAGGAACAATCAGCTACACTAGTCAGCAGCACCTACATTTCACTTGGAAACGCAGAGCTTTTCATAGAGTTTAGCTGCTAGACATCAAATCTTGGCCTTGTCATGTCTCATCAGTCTTACGCTACATCACTAAGAGAATATCGGCCAGTCCGACTACTTTAGTGTCTTTGGGCTGTTTAAGGTAGCTCGGGGCCCAGCAGCTTACACACCACAGCATTTCAGAGCAGAAACTACTGTATGTTTGTGAAAACATGGAATTTTTAAATCCTTAAAATGTTCACTGTTTACAGACTTTAATGTCTAGATAGTTCATTTAAAGTAAATATGAATTTATATCAAAATGTGAAAGCTTGTTGTGTCACAAAGATATGTATTCTGCCTCCATAGTTGTTCAGTAATATACTGAAAATCTGACAAACACTAATGTTTTCTTGTTTTCCTTTTCTGTTTTCTTCAGTTAATTCAGTGGAGACTTGCAGCTCACAAGAAATGCTTGTGTAACTGTTGCGAGAGATGGGCTGGTCCAGGATCTGTCAGTCAGTAAAGCATTACTCTCAGGATCCAATCTTAGACTATATAAGTGCACACAGTGCCCCTCTCATCACTGCAGCGTGACTGCACAGCCCGGTACATCTTACAACTTGTGATTTCTACATGATGACTGTCTGACTGAGTATCACTGTGACCACTAGTAGAAATATCAAGTTTTTGGAAACTGATGGATTATTTTATGGAAACTTCATGGATTATTCTATAAATCTTACATACTTATATTTAGAAGGTCATGTTGATTTGGAGAGATATAGATATTTTTATTTTGTAATTACTCTTGCAGTTTATATACTGATCATTTGCTTTAATACTGTTGTGATTTTTATCATATGCTCCAGTAAACATCTCCATGAGCCCATGTACATGTTCATTGCTGCATTGCTTTTGAATTCTCTCTGTGGAGCAACAGGGCTTTATCCTAAACTGCTGATTGATTTTCTGTCTGAAAGACCAGTTACTTCCTACTCAGCCTGCATGTTTCAGGCCTTTTGTATTTACACATATGGAGTTTCAGAGTTTACTCTGTTATCAGCTATGGCGTATGACAGATATGTGTCTATATGTAAACCTTTACAATATCCAACTCTTATGAAAATCTCCACTGTTAGAAATCTCTTATTCTGCTGTTGGTTCGTACCTTCCTGTGAAATTGGTTTGTTGGTCATTTTAACATGTCGACTTCAACTGTGCAAATTTAAATTAGAAAGAATTTACTGTAATAATTACGCAATTGTTAAATTAAGCTGTGGAGACACATCTGTTAATAATTTATACGGACTGTTTGTTTTATGTGTTGCTGTATTTCCACCTGTGATCTTCATAATCTACTCGTATGTTAGAATACTTGATGTCTGTTTAAAGAATTCTAAAGATTTCAGAAGAAAAGCTCTGCAGACCTGCTTCCCTCACCTGTTAATTTGTATCAGTTTCTCTGTTACTGCATGTTTTGACATCATCAACAGCAGATTAGAAGGAAATGTACCTCATATAGTTAACATGATTATGTCAGTTGAATATATAGTCATTCCTCCTTTAATAAATCCCATTATATACGGATTAAAACTGCAAGAGATTTGGAAAAGAATCAAGACAAAATTTTTAAGGAAAAAGAGGAATGTGTAGAATCAGTTTTATTGTTTCTCTTGATGGTTTTCCTTATAAATAATAATGTTGTAACAGATTAACTGGTGATGAGACTGATGTAAATGCATGAAACATTATAATCTACAAAGATTAGTAGTTGTAGTAAACTTTAAGATGTCAACTGTAAAGAGTAGAATCTTTCAGAAATGTTTCTGTTTAATGTAATTAATTAAATAAATACAATTTTTGTTGACTGCAGAGTCTTGTTTTACTTTCTTTAATTAAATTCGGTTTCATAATGAGCTTTATAATCTACTCATATTTTAGAATACTCTAAGTCTGTTTAAGGAATTCAAAGGATTTGAGAAGTGACAAGTTAGCCAACTGAAAGACAAATGAAATTTGGAAGTTGAAATTAATATTAAGTGAAATATTAAGTGATATATATTTTGTGATTCTGCTGAACTAATTTCAAGGAAATCACAAAAAACTGCTTATTTAAGTGAATATTCAATGTGAAAATTTTACCCCTCAAACAAAGGGATTTTCATGTAAGATGTAGTTTTTATCAAATACACATTAATTAACTGCTGTGTAGCTTTGACTTATAGACACTTTACTAACTGCAGACAAATGTATAAACAACATTGCTAGACAGATGTTTTCTTTTTATTGTCAACTGTTTTATAATGTGAACATAAATTATCAACTCTTTTTGAGACTGACAGCGCTGTTGTACACTTATCACAAGATGTGAAAAACATTAAGGTATGCTAACAACACATGTAAACTGGTGATAAAAGTTAAAAAACATGAGAAAAGCAGTCCAGGGGTTTTATTTTTGGATAGTACTTCCTACAACAGCCATTGTCAAGTCAAGTTTATTTATATAGCGCTTTTTACAACGATGTTGTCTCAAAGCAGCTTTACAGAGTTTTGAAAACAGACAGTTATAACACATATCCCCCCAGTGAGCAAGCCAGAGGCAACAATGGCAAGGAAAAACTCCCTCAACTGGAGGAAGAAACCTTGGGAGGAACCAGACTCACAAGAGGAGACCCATCCTCCTCTGATCAAACAGTATTTACAGTTTAAACTACATACCAAAGAAAGGAGCCTCTGTTTGAAATCTGGATAGCAAAGCTTTAGAAGCTGCACAGGTAGAGGCAGTCTCTGACTGAGGCGGTCTCTGATTGAGGCGGTCTCTGACTGAGGCGGTCTCTGACTGAGGCAGTCTCTGACTGAGGCAGTCTCTGACTGAGGCAGTCTCTGACTGAGGCAGTCTCTGACTGAGTCTTTATGTAAAGTGGGCGGAGCTGAAACAGGCCCATCCTATCTCAATGCTGGAACATCTGGATGGCACAGTGATGTAACTGAGGGTGTAGCAGTAAAACAGATGGACAGGAGAGCTGGCTGGTGATGGTGGGGAGGTGAGCTGGCTGGTGATGGTGGGGAGGTGAGCTGGCTGGTGATGATGGGGAGGTGAGCTGGCTGGTGATGGTGGGGAGGTGAGCTGGCTGGTGATGGTGAAGAGGTGAGCTGGCTGGTGATGGTGGGGAGGTGAGCTGGCTGGTGATGGTGAGGAGGTGAGCTGGCTGGTGATGGTGAGGAGGTGAGCTGGCTGGTGATGGTGAAGAGGTGAGCTGGCTGGTGATGGTGGGGAGGTGAGCTGGCTGGTGATGGTGAGGAGGTGAGCTGGCTGGTGATGGTGAGGAGGTGAGCTGGCTGGTGATGGTGAGGAGGTGAGCTGGCTGGTGATGGTGGGGAGGTGAGCTGGCTGGTGATGGTGAGGAGGTGAGCTGGCTGGTGATGGTGAGGAGGTGAGCTGGCTGGTGATGGTGAAGAGGTGAGCTGGCTGGTGATGGTGGGGAGGTGAGCTGGCTGGTGATGGTGAGGAGGTGAGCTGGCTGGTGATGGTGAAGAGGTGAGCTGGCTGGTGATGGTGGGGAGGTGAGCTGGCTGGTGATGGTGAGGAGGTGAGCTGGCTGGTGATGGTGGGGAGGTGAGCTGGCTGGTGATGGTGAGGAGGTGAGCTGGCTGGTGATGGTGGGAGGTGAGCTGGCTGGTGATGGTGAGGAGGTGAGCTGGCTGGTGATGGTGAGGAGGTGAGCTGGCTGGTGATGGTGAGGAGGTGAGCTGGCTGGTGATGGTGGGGAGGTGAGCTGGCTGGTGATGGTGGGGAGGTGAGCTGGCTGGTGATGGTGAGGAGGAGAGCTGGCTGGTGATGGTGGGGAGGTGAGCTGGCTGGTCATGGTGGGGAGGTGAGCTGGCTGGTGATGGTGGGGAGGAGGTCCTGATGATCAGTCCTCCAACAGCGTTCAGCAGACAGGAGGACAGTCATTACCTCAGGAGGAGTAAAGAGAGAGAGTGAGTTGGGCTCGGGAGTGAGACTGTAGAGAATATGAATTTTCAGAAGTTTAGAGTGAGGCTGGCGACTCCGGCAGATCTAACTATAACAGCCTAAACTAAAAGGAGAGAACCAGAAGAACATAGACATGAGACCACCTGAGACACTGGGGTCCCCCCACTCCACCGTCAACAAACCTGTGTGATGGCGTGAAGTGGTGGAACAACAGCACCAACATCTCAGTTTACCATAAAACTCTGTGTCCAAGAACCCCCAGATCTCCTGCCTTTATCTAAAAGAGAAGATTAATTACCAGAAGATACTAAACCAGTCTGTTTTCAGTCTAGACTTAAATACTGAGACTGTGTCAGAGTCCGAACATTAACTGGGAGATTATTCCACAGTTTGGGGGCTTTGTAGGAAAAAGCTCTTCCCCCCATTGAAGTCTTCTGAACTTTAGAACTATTAGAAAACCAGCATCCTGTGATCTGAGTGAACGTGCTGGTTCATAATAGGAGATTAGATCTTGCAGGTACTCCGGTCGAGACCGTGCAGGGTTTTATACGTCAGTAATAGAATTTTATAGTCGATACGGAATTTAACAGGAAGCCAGTGTAGCTGATAAAACTGGACTGATGATGGAAGGTTCTGGTTTTAGTTAGTACTCTAGCTGCAGAGTTCTGAACTAACTGAAGTTTATTCAGGTTCCTGCTGGAGCATCCTGACAATAATGCAGTACAGTAATCTAGACTTGAGGTTCTAAAGACATGTACTAACTTTTCAGCATCAGACACAGATAACACATTTCTTAACTTTGAAATGTTTCGCAGGTGAAGAAACGCTGTCCTGTAATATTACCTACGTGTTGATTAAATGTCAGATCTGAGTCAAACACACTGAGATTTATAACTACTGAACCAGGAACTACTGAGAAGTCAGCAAGATTTAACATTAAATCTAAACATTTAATCCGAGCAGCCATTGTCCTAAAGCAGCTTTCACAAAATGAAGCAGAAAGTTTCAGACTGTAAACTTCCTACCATTCCTCATGATCTTACAATCCCTGACAGTGAAACTGAAAAGAACCAGGACTCCAAAGTTGAACACACCCTGTTCCAGGACATTTAGAATACAAGAGGGACTCGTTTACAAATATTATACAGGTAGCTTAGCCACGTAGCCAGTAAACTGAGCTAAATTACCCGTCACATGCAGTGGGCGGGAACAAGCCGTGACGCAGTCTCTCTCTAACTAGAGCGTCTCAGTAATCTGTTTTATGAGGAGAGATGAGGAGAGAACACTGATACTTACACACTCACTACCTAGACAGCCTACTTACACACTCACTACCTAGACAGCCTACTTACACACTCACTACCTAGACAGCCTACTTACACACTCACTACCTAGACAGCCTACTTACACACTCACTACCTACACAGCCTACTTACACACTCACTACCTAGACAGCCTACTTACACACTCACTACCTAGACAGCCTACTTACACACTCACTACCTAGACAGCCTACTTACACACTCACTACCTAGACAGCCTACTTACACACTCACTACCTAGACAGCCTACTTACACACTCACTACCTAGACAACCTACTTAGATACTCACTACCTAGACAGCCTACTTACACACTCACTACCTAGACAGCCTACTTACACACTCACTACCTAGACAGCCTACTTACACACACACTACCTAGACAGCCTACTTACACACTCACTACCTAGACAGCCTACTTACACACTCACTACCTAGACAGCCTACTTACACACTCACTACCTAGACAGCCTACTTACACACTCACTAGGATTGAGACAGACCCATAAAGTCTAATAAGATGAACAAGTCATGTGTGTCAAATCAATTGATGCATGAATTGGGGTAACCTAGTCTGTGTTTCTACTGAAACATCAAATTCTGAGTATGTGAAAGATGAATGACCTCTTACTCTGGAGCTAGGAAGGTGTGTATGGGAGGTGTGGACATTCTGAGTGTGTGGTAGGGATTTTGGGATGCTCATCATTTTTCAGCATCAATACTTTCTGTGAAGATATGAATTTAATCACCTCACGCTGACCAAACAAAAGTTACTATTACTCTCTCTTAACATGACTGGAAACATAAAACTAATGACACAATGCATAAAACAAAAAATGAAACATCCCAGTTCCGGTAAACTATGTTAGAACTAAATCTACTCCTGTCCTGACTGACTGGCCATCCTCTCTAGCGCTAGCCTCACTAACTTAGCTAAATTGAGGAACAATCAGCTACACTAGTCAGCAGCACCTACATTTCACTTGGAAACGCAGAGCTTTTCATAGAGTTTAGCTGCTAGACACAAGAAATGCTTGTGTAACTGTTGCGAGAGATGGGCTGGTCCAGGATCTGTCAGTCAGTAAAGCATTACTCTCAGTATCCCATCTTAGACTATATAAGTGCACACAGTGCCCCTCTCATCACTGCAGCGTGACTGCACAGCCCGGTACATCTTACAACTTGTGATTTCTACATGATGACTGTCTGACTGAGTATCACTGTGACCACTAGTAGAAATATCAAGTTTTTGGAAACTGATGGATTATTTTATGGAAACTTCATGGATTATTCTATAAATCTTACGTACTTATATTTAGAAGGTCATGTTGATTTGGAGAGATATAGATATTTTTATTTTGTAATTACTCTTGCAGTTTATATACTGATCATTTGCTTTAATACTGTTGTGATTTTTATCATATGCTCCAGTAAACGACTCCATGAGCCCATGTACATGTTCATTGCTGCATTGCTTTTGAATTCTCTCTTTGGAGCAACAGGGCTTTATCCTAAACTGCTGATTGATTTTCTGTCTGAAAGACCAGTTACTTCCTACTCAGCCTGCATGTTTCAGGCCTTTTGTATTTACACATATGGAATTTTAGAGTTTACTCTGTTATCAGCTATGGCGTATGACAGATATGTGTCTATATGTAAACCTTTACAATATCCAACTCTTATGAAAATGTCCACTGTTAGAAAACTCTTATTCTGCTGTTGGTTCGTACCTTCCTGTGAAATTGGTTTGTTGGTCATTTTAACATGTCGACTTCAACTGTGCAAATTTAAATTAGAAAGAATTTACTGTAATAATTATGCAATTGTTAAATTAAGCTGTGGAGACACATCTGTTAATAATTCATATGGACTGTTTGTTTTATGTGTTGCTGTATTTCCACCTGTGATCTTCATAATCTACTCGTATGTTAGAATACTTGATGTCTGTTTAAAGAATTCTAAAGATTTCAGAAGAAAAGCTCTGCAGACCTGCTTCCCTCACCTGTTAATTTGTATCAGTTTCTCTGTTACTGCATGTTTTGAAATTATCAACAGCAGATTAGAAGGAAATGTACCTCATATAGTTAACATGATTATGTCAGTTGAAAATATAGTCATTCCTCCTTTAATAAATCCCATTATATACGGATTAAAACTGCAAGAGATTTGGAAAAGAATCAAGACAAAAATTTTTAGGAACAAGAGGAATGTGTAGAATCAGTTTTATTGTTTCTCTTGATGGTTTTCCTTATAAATAATAACGTTGTAACTGATTACCTGGTGAGGAGATTGATGTAAATGCATGAAATATCACAAGTTTACAATAATACCAAAAATGTTCAAAGACGAAGAGTAACAATAGTCATGGGCGTGGTAGTGCTCGTGTACTGGCATGGATAGGGGCCCACTGACATTGAGAGTGTACAGGGCCCAGAATTTGCTGGTATGCCCCTGACAATAGTTGACTGTAGTTGACAAGACATCAACTATAAAGAGTAGAATCTTTTAGAAATGTTTCTATTAAATGTCAGTAATTAAATAAAAAATGTTGTTGTTGACTGCAGAGTGTGGTTTTACCTTGTTTAATTCAATTAAGAATCAATTCGGCCAATGAACAATGAGTGTACAATCGTTGATACATGTGTTGTATCAACTCACTGGCATGTTAACAATGGACATAAATGAGAGGAGACTGGAGGCAATCAGGTTAATAATTCCACAATCAGCATAACGCCATACAGCTCAAAGTCAAAACCGCAACAGACATGTTAATGCATGTTAAACCGGCTCAGAGTAAAATACAAAGGAACAACCAAACAAGAGACAACATAGGCTCAGAAAAATAGACTACCTATATGGAGTGAGAGCTGAGTAGCACAAGAAAGGACAACTGAAATTATTGTGGGTCCGGGGGGCTGAGCTGGTGATCAATAAGCCAGAATGAGTGGGGGCAGAGATGGAGGGAGGACAACAACACAAACTTTACATGTTCTCCAGTTTGTTTTATGAGGTGGTATAAGTTTATAATTTTCAGGGAAAGAATAAATCAGAATCAATTTCTTCAGCAAAATTACAGATTACACAGGAATTCAACTGGGTAGGCCAGCACGAGAACATGGAAGTGCAAGAACATACAATAAATATAAAGCAAATATAAATCCACACACCAAAGTAAAGACTAAGACTAAAAACACATTTATTATTCACAGAAAATTGTAATAACTGCTATCTGCTATTCGTGGGGCACTTGGCACTGAATTTAATAGAGCATAAAAGTTTATGTAATAAAATTCAGATAATTTATTAGTATTTTGAGGGATACATTAACATTAAATCTAAACGCACACAAGATGTTTGTATCACTGCCCTTGGCTCCATTCTTTTCTGAAGGCTTTGAACAATTTTGGAATTTGTATTCATTCAGTCATTTGTAAGGTCAGACACTGATTGAGGGTTGAGGTCAAAGCTCTATAGGCCACTGGAGTTCATCCACCACCATACTGGACACTAGTGCTCCCCAAGACTGTGTGCTCAGTCCCCTGCTGATTCATGACTGAGCTTAAATCACATCCTCAGGTCTGCTAATTATACTCTGAAACAATGTCAGGTAAGCAAACAGGGAGCAGATGTAGCACCTTGCAGACTGGCGCACAGACAACAATCTGTCTTTGATGAAATGATAGTTTACTTCAGGAGGACTTTCTACAGCACATCAATGGTTCACCTGTGAAAAGAGTTCTTTGGTGTGCAAATAATCAATAACTGTAACCCTCAACACCACCTGCCTAGCCAGGACCCTGTAGCAGATTGTGAGGACAGCTGAGAAGGTAATCTGGGTATCTTTACCCACCAACCTACAATAGGCACACAGGTTGGTGTGAGTAAATCAACTGTGGGAGCAATTGTACGAAAATGGAAGACATACAAGACCATTAATAATCTCCCTTGATCTGGGGCCCCACGCAAGATCTCATCCTGTGGGGTCAAAATGATCATGAGAACGGTGAGCAACAATCCCAGAATTACACGGAGGACATGACGAATGACCTGCAGAGAGCTAGGACCAAAGTAACAATGACTACCATCGGTAACGGACTACGCCGAGAGGGACTCAAATCCTGCAGTGCCAGGCCTGTCCCCCTGCTTAAGCCAGTACATGTCCAGGCCCATCTGAGGTTTGCCAGAGAGCATATGGATGATCCAGAGGATGATTCGGAGAATATCAGATAAAACCAAAATAGAACTTTTGGGTAAAAACTCAAGTCATCGTGTTTGGAGGAAGAAGAATGATGAGCTGCATCCCAAGAACACCATACCTACTGTGAAGCATGGGGGTGGAAACATCATGCTTTGGGGCTGTTTTTCTGCGAAGGGGACTGATCCGTGTTAAGGGAAGAATGAACAAGGCCATGTATCGTGAGATTTTAAGACAAAACCTCCTTCCATCAGTGAGAGCATTGAAGATGGAACGTGGCTGGGTCTTCCAGCATGACAATGACCCCAAACACACCACTCAGGCAACAAAGGAGTGGCTCTGTAAGAAGCATTTCAAGGTCCTGGAGCGGCCTAGCCAATCTCTAAACACCAACCCCATGGAAAATTTGTGGAGGGAGTTGAAAGTCCGCGTTGCCCAGCGACAACCCCAAACCTTCCCTGCTCTAGAGGAGATCTGCAGGAGGAATGGGCCAAAATACCAGCTACAGTGTGCAAACCTGGTGAAGACTTACAGGAAACATTGGACCTCATTGCCAACAAAGCTTATATAAGAAAGTATTGAGTTGAACTTTTGTTATTGACCAAATGAAATAAACCATGGATAAATCCTGATATAAAGGCTCTCCTAAAAGAGAAAAAGAGGGCCTTTAGATCAGGGGATGAGCTGAAAGCTGGAATTGAGAAGGGAAAACACTTAAAGCAGAACAATGCCAGCAGAGTTTGGAAAGGCCTTAAAACCATCTATGGCCACAAGAAGCCTGACTCCTAGGAGGGGGGACCAGACATGGGTGAATGAACTCAATCTGTTTTTCAATAGATTTGATCAATCACTACAAGAATGCTGCCCTTCTCCCTCTCTCACACTCACCCCCTTCTCAACAAGCTCACAGCCACCCCCACTGGCTCATCTGCTGGCAGCTCTAACCACCCATTCACACATTCCAGCACCCATCCCCCCTGCTCCAATCTGTCCTTCACAACGGCCCAAGTGAGGAATGAGCTGAGGAAGATCAAGACAAAGAAAGCTGCAGGTCGAGATGGTATCAGTGCCAGGCTCCTCAAGTCCTGCGCAGGTCAGCTGTGCGGGTTAGTCGAACACATGTTGAACATGAGGCTGAAGCTGGGGAGAGTACCTCAGCTGTGGATAACATCTTGTATGGTACCTGTGCCAAAAACGCAGCACCCAAAGGACCTCAACAGCTACAGGCCGGGGGCACTAACTTTTCATCTAATGAAGTCACTGGAGAGGCTGGCCCTTAACCACCTCTGTCCTCTTGTGAGTCCAAACATGGACCCTCTTCAGTTTGCCTACCAGCCTGGATGATGCTGTCATATATCTTCTACACAGAGCTCTTCCTCACCTGGAGAAGCCCGAGAGCACTGTGAGAATCACCTTCTTTGATTTCTCCAGTGCTTTCAACACTATACAGCCAGAGCTCCTGAAGGACAAGCTGGAACATAGTGGAGTGGACAGTCTAACTGGATTTGGAACTACCTCACCAACTGACTACAGTATGTGAGGGCACGGGACTGTGTGTGTGATAAGGTGGTCAGCAGCACAGGGGTGCCTCAGGGAGCGGTCCTGGCACTGTTCCTCTTCACCCTGTACACTGCTGACTTCATGTACAGCTCACAGAACTGTCACCTCCAGAAGTTCTCTGATGTCTCCGCGATCGTTGGCCTCATAACTAATCAGGAGGATGGCGAGTACAGAGAACTGATTCAGGACTTTGTGGACTGGTGTCTGCAGAAGACCAAAGAACTGGTGGTGGATTCCCCCTCCATCAGTGAACATCCAGGGTATGGACATCGAGAGCGTGGACTCTTCTAAGTATCTGGGTGTTCACCTAAACAAAAAGCTGGACTGGTCAGTTAACACCACTGCACTTTACAGAAAAGGCCAGAGCAGACTCTACCTACTGAGGAGACTGAGGTCATTTGGAGTTCAGGGAAAACTCCTGAGGACCTTCTCTGGTGGATCTGCCATCTTTTACGGAGTGGTCTGTTGGGGCGGCAGCATCTCAATGCCAGACAAGAAGAGACTGGACAAACTCTGTCCTGGGAAGCCCCTTAGACCCAGTGCAGGTGGTAGGAGACAGGAGAATGTTAGCCAAGCTGGCGTCCATGCTGGAGAATGACTCCCACTCCATCCATAAGACTCTGGCAGCACAGGGCAGCCTCCTTCCTGCTGCTGTTAGACTCTACAACCAGCACTGCTTCCAGCAGACCACACACACACACACACACACACACACACACACACACACACACACACACACACACACTTAAACACTACACACTTATAGAAAATAGAATTTTTTCACTGTAACATGCAATACTTTTCCATCACCCCTGTGCAATTAAAAAGCAACATGCAAGTATTTGTAAATATATTCTTAAGAGTTCTTGACTATTTATTATGCATAGTATATATATTTTACTCTTTATTTATCTATTTTTGAACTGAGTGCCTTGCTCTCCCTTTGCAGCAATAACTATGTGATTTTCCCCACTGAGGGACTAATAAAGCATTATCCTTGTAACGAAAAACTAAAACTGAGAACAGGCAGAAAGGTCGAAAACAGGAAATCAAATGATGAAACACGCTCAGAGATGCAACTGGAAAAACAAGTGCAAAACCATACAACGAGCTGAGGTGACAAAGCAGTTTATATACAGACAGGTAAATGAATATCAGGTGCGCTAGTACTCTGGGGACGGTGCTTTAATGGCCTAACGGTGACATCATCTGCCGGTGGCCTCTGGGAACCGTACTTCCCAGGCTGAGTGGACAATCTTATGTTGCGACCCCAAGTGGTAATCGACTTTCTTTGTTTCTGTTTTTCTGCCATATTGTGTGTGTTCTTTTTTTACACTGTGTGCAATTTCCTGATTGACCGCTCGGAGACACCTCTCTGCACAAAAGGTTAATAAGCAGTGACGTTGAGGTTTCTCTTCTTTGACCTGACCTGGAAGAACTCCAGACCAGACTAGACCAGCCTGGCACTTTTATTTCTCTTCGCTTCACTTGTACATTTTGTCAAAGCTTTGATAGATTCTTTAGGAAGTCTGTGGGTCGTAGGGTATGGGTGTCTTCTGTTTGTCTACTTTTCTCCCTTGGTAGGGTGTTTAGGGGCAGTGTCATGTATTTTTGTTTCCTTTTGTTTTCAGTGTGTGGAAGGAGTTTCACATGTAGCGTGAAGTCTTTGTAATCTGGACAGTATGTTTTGACAGTGCATCATTCTTTTTAGACAAATAGTAATAATACAAATGTATCTTAATGTATACATCACTGTTGTATTCTTCTCTCTGTTATATTAAATGCAGTAATTCGCAGGTTGTTTGACTGTTGCAATGAAAATGATAGGGGGAAAGGACAAGGATGAGGGTGGGACCTGTCAGTCAGTAAACTGTTGCCTAGCCTGTAGCTGGGAACAAAAACATATTGAGAACATATAAAAGCACACAAACCTGTTTTCACCACCAAAGTATGAATGCACAGTCAGAGTATATATTCAGTTCTGATTTTTTCTTGATGGTACTCGACTAAATGTGATCATTAAATCTGCAGGCAAAATTGTTTCATGGAAATTAATGGATTATTCTACTAATATTACATATTTATATTTGGAAGGTCATGTGGAGTTGGAGAAATATAGATATTTTTATTTTGTAATTGCTTTATCAGTTTATATACTGATCATTTGCTTTAATACTGTTGTTATTTTTATCATATACTCAGACAAACTTCTCCATGAGCCAATGTACATATTCATTGCCACCTTTCTTTTGAATTCTCTCTGTGGAGCAACAGTGATTTATCCGAAACTGCTGATTGATATTCTGTCTGAAAGACCAGTTACTTCCTACCAAACCTGTTTGTTTCAAGCATTTTGTGTTTACACATATGGAGTTTCAGAGTTCACACTATTATCAGCTATGGCGTATGACAGATATGTGTCTATATGTAAACCATTACAATATCCAACTCTTATAAACATCTCCACTGTTAGAAATCTCTTATTTCTCTGTTGGTTTGTACCTTCCTGTGAAATTGGAATATCAATAATACTGACACACCGACTTCAACTCTGTAAATTCAAATTAGACAGAATTTACTGTAATAATTATGCAATTGTTAAATTAAGCTGTGGAGATATAACTGCTAATAATTTATATGGACTTGTTAGTTTAACCTTCGTTGTATTATCACCTGTAATCTTCATAATCTACTCGTATGTTAGAATACTTGATGTCTGTTTAAAGAGTTCAAAGGATTTCAGAAGAAAAGCTCTACAGACCTGCTTCCCACACCTGTTCATTTTTATTAATTTCTCTGTTACTGTATGTTTTGAAATTATCAACAGCAGATTAGAAGCAAATGTTCCTCATATTGTTAACATGATACTGTCAGTTGAAAATGTGGTTGTTCCACCTTTAATTAATCCTATTATTTATGGATTGAAACTACAAGAGATTTTTAATAGGCTTAAGAATATGTTTTGCAAAACATCCACTTGTAATCTGTAAGCCGTAACATGCGTACAGATGAACTTGCTTTGCTTTGCTTCATCTTCTGCAGATTTTTCTTTCCATATCACTGCTGCAGTCTGTTATTGTACCACAGTGAACAGATTAAAGGTGGCAATGTGTTTGCTGGGTTTCTAGGTCTGTTATTATTAGGCATGTAGTTTTTACTGTTCAGACACTGCTCTTCATGTTTTAAGGTTATATACTGCAGAGTAGAAAGCAAGAATAAACAAATATTCCTGGTATTTTTTATTTTCCTTATTACAGGTATTTTGAAGGATTTTCAGGTGGAAGTAAGACTGTGTACAGCCTGCTATTTAAATCATTTAGTTACTGCTAAAGACCTAAACAGAGAGGATGGCCAGGAAGACTGTTTGACATGAAAAACTTGAAATAAAGTGCAAAATAGCCTGTAAGAACCAGGAAAACCCTTATTATTGTAAGCTGAATACTATACTGTGCTGATTACAAACATTTTAAATTGAAATTAATGTTACATATGCAGAATATTGGCTATCATTCTACATTGTTCACACTTTTTTAAGTTCAAGTTAAAGAAATATGGGTTAGCTTTAAAATGTTGGTAGATAGAGGGACATTAGATTATGTAATTCACCATACAGTAGTTTACTGATATTTGGAGTAGCCACTGGAGTATCAGGTACTGATGTACTGATGCTTGTTGATAAGGTTTGGTTTACAGTCATTATTTAACTTCAGATCGTTGTACTTCTTTATTTATGGAGCTCGCTTTGTGGATGCTGTCTGGCAGAAACAGCATAGGGCCTAGTCTCCTCCACACAGCTGTTCTGTTCTGGCTCTATGGGACACACAGATTCTCTTGATAAAGATTAGCTCTCACTGGTTATGCTCTGCCTTTGAGACGCAAGCGACAGTGCAGACATCTGTACAGTCCTGTCTGTCTGATGGTCCAGCCTGTGGGCCAGTGCTGGGTCAGTGCTTCTGGCCTCCATGTCAAACTACTACCCTTACAAACAGTAAGTCTTATCTTAGGTCAGGTAAACTCAAGTAAAGTTTAAGTATATTTTCCACGTATACTGTTTGTAGTAAGTATACTAATATAAATGTACTAGTAGTAAACTTGTATATGTACTATTTCAAATTTTCTTGGAACACTTTTTAGTTCATACAAATAAAAAAATTCACAACTATTTTACATCCTTTGTGCTGCAATTAAACTAAAAGTAAACCTATACATATACTGTTAGTTTACTAGTTTGTTTATTCATTTATATTCAAAAAAGCTGATCACACAGACCTGAAGGGCTATTTAGCGTCTCCGTTCCATCTGACTGTATGTCTTCAAACTGAAACACACACAGGAGAACATACAAACTCCAAACAGAGAGGAACCTGGTCATACACCTGATACCTAATGCTGTGAAGCAGCAGCTCTATCTACCCGACCGCCAAGCTGCCCCTGGTTTAAAAAATAATAATTAATAGCTCACTTGAATAAACTGATAAATTAAGCCTTCTGTAACAACCCAGGACCCAGGAACAAAGGTAAGATCAATTAGCAGGCTTGTTTATTGAATAACAACAAGGTAGAGAAGATAGCAATGTATTGTGCTGGGCAAAGACCAGGAAAGTCAGGGAACCAGGGTTTCAGCCACTTCCAGCTAGGCGTGGGGGAGGAACAGGCCGTGCAGAGTAGAGACATAGCAATGGTAGATGGTAGCCTTGATCTGATTTACATATATTCACATTAAATTGAAATGTTTTATCATTACTCTTGCTTTAACTCTTACACTTCCACGTTTTTCATATGCCCTAACCCATACTCCCAGAATCCTCTGCTTTCTGACCGATTGGTCACAGGTCACCAGCCAACCAATCAGAGAGAGCTTCCCAGTTCCTCATACTAACATTACAGTCTTAAACAGAATATATAAATCTTTCTGTTTCTTTCCTGCATTCCTGCATTACATTTATTCCATTTATATTATGCAGGATCCTGGAGTGGATCTCATTGTTCATGTCATGCAGGATCCTGGAGTGGATCTCATTGTTCATGTCATGCAGGATTCTAGAATGGATCTCATTGTTCATGTTATGCAGGATTCTGGAGTGGATCTCATTGTTCATGTTATGCAGGATCCTGGAGTGGATCTCATTGTTCATGTTATGCAGGATCCTGGAGTGGATCTCATTGTTCATGTTATGCAGGATTCTGGAGTGGATCTCATTGTTCATGTTATGCAGGATTCTGGAGTGGATCTCATTGTTCATGTTATGCAGGATCCTGGAGTGGATCTCATTGTTCATGTCATGCAGGATTCTAGAGTGGATCTCATTGTTCATGTCATGCAGGATTCTAGAGTGGATCTCATTGTTCATGTCATGCAGGATCCTGGAGTGGATCTCATTGTTCATGTCATGCAGGATTCTAGAGTGGATCTCATTGTTCATGTCATGCAGGATTCTGGAGTGGATCTCATTGTTCATGTTATGCAGGATCCTGGAGTGGATCTCATTGTTCATGTCATGCAGGATTCTAGAGTGGATCTCATTGTTCATGTCATGCAGGATTCTAGAGTGGATCTCATTGTTCATGTCATGCAGGATCCTGGAGTGGATCTCATTGTTCATGTCATGCAGGATCCTGGAGTGGATCTCATTGTTCATGTCATGCAGGATTCTAGAGTGGATCTCATTGTTCATGTCATGCAGGATTCTGGAGTGGATCTCATTGTTCATGTTATGCAGGATCCTGGAGTGGATCTCATTGTTCATGTCATGCAGGATTCTAGAGTGGATCTCATTGTTCATGTCATGCAGGATTCTAGAGTGGATCTCATTGTTCATGTCATGCAGGATCCTGGAGTGGATCTCATTGTTCATGTCATGCAGGATCCTGGAGTGGATCTCATTGTTCATGTCATGCAGGATCCTGGAGTGGATCTCATTGTTCATGTCATGCAGGATCCTGGAGTGGATCTCATTGTTCATGTCATGCAGGATCCTAGAGTGGATCTCATTGTTCATGTCATGCAGGATCCTGGAGTGGATCTCATTGTTCATGTTATGCAGGATCCTGGAGTGGATCTCATTGTTCATGTTATGCAGGATCCTGGAGTGGATCTCATTGTTCATGTTATGCAGGATCCTGGAGTGGATCTCATTGTTCATGTTATGCAGGATCCTGAAGTGGATCTCATTGTTCATGTTATGCAGGATTCTGGAGTGGATCTCATTGTTCATGTTATGCAGGATTCTGGAGTGGATCTCATTGTTCATGTCATGCAGGATCCTGGAGTGGATCTCATTGTTTATGTCATGCAGGATCCTGGAGTGGATCTCATTGTTCATGTCATGCAGGATCCTGGAGTGGATCTCATTGTTCATGTTATGCAGGATTCTAGAGTGGATCTCATTGTTCATGTCATGCAGGATCCTGGAGTGGATCTCATTGTCCATGTTATGCAGGATCCTGGAGTGGATCTCATTGTTCATGTCATGCAGGATCCTGGAGTGGATCTCATTGTTCATGTTATGCAGGATCCTGGAGTGGATCTCATTGTTCATGTTATGCAGGATCCTGGAGTGGATCTCATTGTTCATGTTATGCAGGATCCTGGAGTGGATCTCATTGTTCATGTTATGCAGGATCCTGGAGTGGATCTCATTGTTCATGTTATGCAGGATTCTGGAGTGGATCTCATTGTTCATGTCATGCAGGATTCTAGAGTGGATCTCATTGTTCATGTCATGCAGGATCCTGGAGTGGATCTCATTGTTCATGTCATGCAGGATCCTGGAGTGGATCTCATTGTTCATGTCATGCAGGATCCTGGAGTGGATCTCATTGTTCATGTTATGCAGGATTCTAGAGTGGATCTCATTGTTCATGTCATGCAGGATCCTGGAGTGGATCCCATAGTAGTACTTTGTATCTTAACATGTTTTTTCTTGACACGGAGTGCAGTTAAATGTACCCACTGGCTATAAAGCAAGAAAACCTTTCATTTAGACCCTTTCAAACTATTCTTTGATAATAATATGGGGTAAATAGGTAGTGGTAAACATTCAAATAGGCCTTTGCGCACCAATCCTGCAATAGAGGCTAGATTCAGAGCAGTCTCAGTATTGAGTTTAGAGTGTTTCGGTGATGGCCTAATTTGGGTTCTGTTTAGTTTTGTCTTGTTTTGTCTTATGGCAGTGCAGGTTAACTGATGGGACCTATATGATCAGTGATACTGTTTAAACAAACTAGTATAGTCATATAAAACCTCTACAGATCAAGTCCAGTTTAGATTTTCTTTTCTTTCAAGGGAATATTTGATATAAATTATGGTATAAATTATATAAACTTGGTATAAATTATGAACATTCAATTTAAACTAAATTGAAATGATGCCATTATGTCATTGTGCTAAAATGAATATAAATATTATGCTGTATATTAAAATATATTTGCTAACTTTGGATGTGGATTTGTTTTGTTTTTTAACATCCATCCATTAAGGATGGAATTCCACAGGTAGGGAGTTTTCTTGCAGGAGTCCATTAAGTTTGTTGTCTACCTATGGGGGGTCCATGAAAGAATGAGATTTTCTGTTCATTAAGAATGGAGTCCCTCAATGGAGTCTACCTCTGGGACTCCATCAAGGATGGACTTTACCTCTCAGAGTCCATTAAGGATGTTGTCTACCTGTGGAAGTTGAAATAGGAAAGAGTTTTCCTTTGGGAAACGATCAAGAATTGAGTCCTTCAAGGAGAAAGTCTACCTGTGGTAGTCCATCAAGGAAGACGTCTGCCTGCATGACTCCATCAAAGATGGAGGTTATCAGTTATCACTACCTGTGGGACTCCATTAAGAATGGATTCCATCTATCAGAGTTAATTAAGGAGGGAGTCTACCTGCAGTAGCCCATTAATGATGGAGTTCTTCTAACAGAGATTCTATATGTCATCTAAGTAAGTAAGTAAGTAAGAATTTATTTATAAAGCACTCTAAACACAACCGGAATTGACCAAAGTGCTGTACATAAAATTAATCCTCAGGACACGCAGGGTAAAAACAATAAACAAATAAAATACGTAACGACAGTAACACATAAAAGGAGATTAAAAGAAAAACAAAAGAAAGAAAACTAGCAGCACCTCACATCACTACAGTCTCCTGTTATTCAAAAGCAAGTTTATAAAAGTATGTTTTAAGATCTGATTTAAACACAGAGACCGAGGTGGTTTGGCGAATATCGGGTGGAAGACTGTTCCAAAGTCTCGGAGCATAAACCACAAATGCACAATCACCTTTCAGTTTCAGCCGAGCCCTGGAACAGTCAGCAGGTTCTGTGAAGATGATCTAAGAGAACGTTGAGAGGTTGAGGGTGTTAGCAGGTCTGTAATATAAGACGGGTGATCTTATTTAGTGCCTTAAAAACAAATAACAGCACTTTAAACTGTATTCTGAACTGGACAGGTAGCCAATGTAGAAAAGCGAGCACTGGAGTGATGTGATCTCTTTTCTTAGTGCTAGTCAATAACCTGGCAGCAGAGTTCTGGAGTAGTTGTAGACGTTGCAATAGAGACTGATTAATCCCTATATATAACGAATTACAATAATCAAGTCTGGAAGAAATGAAGGCATGAAGAACTTTCTCCAGGTCAGAGAAACAGAGAAAAGGCTTTAGCTTTGCAATGTTTCTCAGCTGGAAGAAACTATTCCTCACCACGGAGTTGATTTGTTTATCAAATCTGAGATCTGAGTCAAAAACAACACCAAGATTTCTCACAGAGGACTCAACACATGAAGACAGACGACCCAGGTTATTAGAAACATTGTTAAGGAGATGGGGAGCACCAAAAAAATGACCTCTGTCTTGCTTACATTCAGCTGAAGAAAATTGACAGTCATCCATCTCTTAATGTCCTCAAGACAATTTAAGAGGGACATTAATAAGCCATGGTCATTAGATTTAATTGGAAGATATAACTGAATATCATCTGCATATCAGTGAAATGTAACATTGTGCTTTCTAATAATTTGGCCCAATGGTAGCATATACAATGAAAAGATGATGGGCCCTAGTATGAACCCTTGAGGAACACCCCAAGACATGTCTGCGGAGAGGAGAAATAGTTGCCCATATTCACTGAAAAGGTTCTATGTTCCAGGTAAGACCTAAACCAACTCAGGACCACTCCCTGTAACCCCACCCACTCTTCTAAGCGCCCAATAAGTATGTTATGGTCAACTGTGTCAAAAACCAAAAGGATAGCACAATTTTCAGAATCAGCTATAAGCAAGAGGTCATTAGTCACTGTAAGGAGGGCAGATTCCGTGCTGTGCATAGCCTTAAAACCCGACTGAAATTTTTCAGAAATGTGGTTATTACTTAAAAACGGTAGAAGCTGATGATACACCACCTTTTCCAGTAATTTAGCTAAAAACGGCAATCTAGAAATCGGACGATAGCTACTGACCATTGTGACATCAAGGTTCTGCTTTTTAAGCAGAGGAGTAACTACAGCAGGAACCATACCAGTAGTTAAGGGGGTATTGATGATGTTCTGGATAAATGGTCCCAAAACACCCATTGACTCCTTAACCAACTGAGGTGGCATAATATCAAGAGGGTTGTTGCAGCTTAGTGTTAATTACTAAGTCTGTAAGTTCCATCATTGAAACAGTAACACATTCTCTAAAAACACTTAGATGTCTACATGGCTGTGGAAGAAGAAAATCTGGTCCCAAAAATGTAAAATGAGATTGAATATTCTCAGTCTTTCCAATAGAAAAGTTAAAAAGTCTTCACATAAGCCAGGGGACGGAATTAACCCAAATTCAGGTACAGGTTTAAGGAACGAGTTAATTGTACTGAACAAAATGTTAGGTCTGTTAAAATGTTTAGTAATAATATTAGAAAAATAAGCTTCCCTTGCAGAAAGTGGGAGTCTACCTGTGGGAGTCCATGAGGGAGGGAGTCCATCTATCAAATTCCAAGGATTGAGTCTAACTGCTGGATATCATCAAAGGTAAGAGTCCATCAAGGATAGTGTTCATCCCTCAGAGTCAATTAAGAAGGGAATCTATTTGTAGGGGTCTAAATATCATATGCATGGTAAAATAGGTTGTAAACACAATAAAAGTCACATTTCACAAATCTTTTATCAGCATAAAATAATAATGAGGTACACATAAATGACCAAACATGATAATTATCATTATAATTTCTGCATAGAGTTGAAGGAGTTAAAGGGTTAACCATGCAACACCAGTTTTATGGAGTTTTGTGCAAACAGTAAGCAAATAGCAGTGATATAAAGTCAATGTTTTGTATGTGTAGTTGAGCCAATAGTTATTTTCTTGGTCTGCAGTTAGCAAAAGATTGTGCTACTTTCCTGTATGCTGTTTCATCCCTGAAAGATATTAGTTTTATGACTGTAATAATTAGTAGCAAACTTTGTGCTACTGATGTTCTGGAAGGCAAATAGTTCTGAGAATTGTGTACTAAATGGGGCTCAACACACAGCTATGGGGGTCCCTGAGCTTACAGTTCTTGTGCTGGATGCACGTTTGCCAATTCTTACTAGGGTCTGTCTGTTAAAGTCAGGACCCTATTAATTAGGGAGGGTGTCGGTCCAAGTATTATGTTAAACTAGTAAACTAACAGTATATCCTTATAAATTCACTTTAATGTAGTTGTAGAACAAAATATGTAAACTAGTTGTAAAGTCAAAGCTTACTACTCCTAACACAAAGTTTACATTTATAAATTAAAAAAGTGGCCAATTTATTCCCCAAAAGTATTTAAATAGTACAATTACAAGTTTCTGCTGATACACTGACATTAATATACTTACTACATAAAGTATACCCAGAAAATATACTTCAATTTTGCATTGTAAGGGTAGTATGTATGATAGGATTCAGCTTTGTTGTAGCTTTGTTCAAGAGTTTGGCAGTTTAGGAATTTACTGCTGTTTTTGTTCTTTTTGAATGAAATAGTTAAGGAAGGTGAGGTGGTGAAGTCAGTCTTGAATAGGGTACATGTCTTTGAATGTTTTTGTTTCCTGCCAGAGCTACAATCATGTTTTATGCAACGTGCAATGTCTATTTGGCACCAGTAGCACTGTGATGGGCGATGATTATTCCATTGTTGGCCTATGCTGCTGAGTAGGTACCTCTGGCCTGCATGCCTCTTCCTGAAGTATCTGAGCGTCCAAACAGCTACTCTCAAACATCTTTATCATCAGATAATTATTCAATCAGCCCCACAATTTCTAAGTGTAACTAGACTATAGATTTTATCTACTCTATGACATGACAAGCTGGAGGAGAACTGTAACTAATCCTAAGAACCCGATGAATTTGAGTTTTGTAACAGCTTCAAAGCTTGACATACCACTTAAATGTGTGGCACATCAATTAGAAGCACCGGTACTTTTTAATTTTTAATTTGGTTTGCTATTATTGGGCTTAATAATAATAATAATCTTCATGGAGAAATAACTTAAGTTTAAGTTTTCTTATTCAATCATTCCTTCCCCGCTCCCCAATCCTCTTGCTCTCTGCCTCAATCATCCCTCAAATTGGACTTTTTTCCAGGTCTCCTTACAGTCATGCCTCCTCATCTGCTCCAGTTGGTTTTACTGATCCTGCATTCATTCTTTCCTTTGCTTCTGCTGCTCATTGGTGCCACTGCTTGCATTTTTTGGCCAATTATCAATCTCTCCTCTTCTTCTGAATCTTCTGTAAGCAGCCTCATACCCATTTTTGACTTCTACCTTTGCCATGTGACTGTGGACCATGTCATTGCTTTGTTCAAGCTTGCTGATCATGGTGCTTGGCTGCCCAAGGTCAACTTTGGCTCTTCCTTAAAGTTCTGATTCAAATTTTTGCTTGAGGTGCTAAAAATAGACAGTGAACTCACATCACTACAGTTCTAATTCCGTACTTTAGTATTGATTATTGTTTCATCGCACTAACAATAAAAGGTCACTGAAGGGTGTTATATACATGCAGTGTCCTTTTAAAATTGCATTTTAAATGTGGGAATTTTTCAATTTGTTCATAAATATTTTTCAATTTTACAACACCTAGAATTCACATTATCCAAATGGAAGGGAGGGTGCAATGGGTTTAAAACTGAAGCAGTACTGTATCTTTTTTATTGATAGATTCTTCCGTTATAAACTAATTAGGCCACTCTAATGTTTACATTATTCATTTACATGGATGCCTGCATGTTAAAACATCATCCATCCATTATCTGCTGCATAATCCTGTTAGTCTGGGTCACGTGGGGGCTGGAGCCAACATGTTAAGAGGGTAATGAAGGACTCAGAACATGTTAAGAGGGTAATGAAGAACTAAGAACATGTTAAGAGGGTAATGAAGAACTCCGAACATTTTAAGAGGGTAATGAAGAACTCAGAACACGTTAAGAGGGTAATGAAGAACTAAGAACATGTTAAGAGGGTAATGAAGAACTCAGAACATGTTAAGAGGGTAATGAAGAACTCAGAACACGTTAAGAGGGTAATGAAGAACTCAGAACATGTTAAGAGGGTAATGAGGAACTCAGAACATGTTAAGAGGGTAATGAGGAACTCGGAACATGTTAAGAGGGTAATGAGGAACTCGGAACATGTTAAGAGGGCAATGAGAAACTCGAAACATGTTAAGAGGGTAATGAATAACTCAATTACATTGAAAAACGTATTGAGTTTAGCAGTCCAGTAGATGGCGGTAATGCACTTAGATTGCAAGATGCCAAAAAACAACCACAGAAGAAGTCCTTCAGGTTCCAGAACCCTTGGAAAGATTGGTTAGCCTTCTCTTTTCCATATTTATAGGATATTTGAGTTAGGCCCCAGGCCTACATGGACTCTTTTAAGCCTATTTCTAATTTTGTGTGTATTGCCTATGTTATGGTTTGATGGCTGTTTGTATTGTTTGTGTTAAGGGTTGGAGTTTATTCCTTGTACAAATCACATTTACTATTTAACATCAATAACACCAGAGAGGGTTGATTTGGTTCTTGTCATTTTTCGATATTGAGGTAGAAGGCAATAATTGTTTGTTGCCTGTGTTTTATATACTCCTAGTGGGAAAGGGGTCCTGCACGGTGTTATACCACATCAATTGGAAACACTTTGTAATTGTGAATGTGGTTTGCTACTACAGGGTATTATTGATTTAACATTGATTATTACAATAAAAGGAGTCTGAAGTGTAGAGCATATTCCGCCAAGTTCTGTGTTTGTTTGATTGAGATTAAATTTTGTGACACAAAATAAAAATGTTTGTGTTTTTGTGTTTGTTTATTGATCATTTGAAAATAAACATGACTACAGCATGTAAAAAAGAGACTGAAAGGTAGAATTCTTACCATAATTTATAAACAAATTAGGCCATCATCTTATGTTTACATTTTTCATGTACATGGATGTCCAGATGTATATTTTATCTGATTGCATATTTTATCTGATCCACTCTCAAATTGTAACCACATAAACACATAAACACAGAATACAATAACTGCACTGTGGTGGTGTGTTTTCATTGCTGAGCTACTGGACTTCTACACTTATTTAAGACAAAACAAGCTATTATGCAGTGACCAAACAAATACATACAACATAGGTAACACTCATCTTAAACATTTTTATTAGAAATAGTGTTTGGAAGCCAGAAAGTCGACATAACATACACAAAAAGAAATAATTTCAGTTTGCAAAGATATGTGTCTTTCTTCTCAAATCATTCTTCTAATTCTATCCGTATCTCTGCAGTTTCAGTCCATACATAATAGGATTGATTAAAGGAGCAAAAACCAGATTTTGAATTGACATATATATGGACACAAATGAGGCATATTTCCTTCTAATCTGCTGTTAATCACATCAAAACAGCAAAGGATAGAGTAACTGATGAAAATAACAAGGTGTGGGAAGCCAGGTCTGTACGAGCTTTTCTTCTGAATTCTTTAGAATTCCTTAAACAGACGTAAAGTATTCTACACAACGAGTAGATTATGAAGATCACAGGTGGTAATACAGCAATAATTAAAGCAAACAATCCATAAAAATAGTTAACAGTTGTGTCTCCACAGGCTAATTTAACAATTGAGTAATTATTGCAGTAAATTTTGTTTAATTTAAATCTACACAGCTGAAGTTTGCAGGTTAGAATTATTGCTATACCAATTTCACAGGAAGGTACAACCCAACAGAAAAATAAAATCTTTCTAACAGTGGAGATTTTTATAAGAGTTGGATATTGTAATGGTTTACATATAGACACATATCTGTCATACGCCATAGCTGATAATATAGTGAACTCTGACATTCCATATGCATAAATCCAAAAGGCCTGAAATAGACAGGCTCCATGAGAGATAGCTGGTGTTTCAGACAGAAAATCAATCAGTACTTTAGGATAAAAGGCGGCTGTTTCAAAGAGAGAATTGAAAAGTAAAGCAGCAACGAATATGTACATGGGCTCATGGAGACATTTGTTATTGTAAATGACAGAAATGACAACAACATTACAGAAAATAATCAGTATATAAGCAAAGAGAGTAATTACAAAATAACATATCTAAATTTCTCCAACTCCAGATGACCTTCCAAATATAAATATGAACATTAGTAGAATAATCCATAAATCTATAACATCCAGGTTAGTTGTGTTGACACAAGTGTTTTATGTATTTAGTCAGGCATCGTTAACTCCATGCATAAGATGTGATACAGTACAGAGATACTGTAAGAGAGGAAGAGCTGGATTGTGGCAGGAAAATAACTTGTGTGTGTATTTTTATATTCTCTTCTCAGCAGATACATATTCCTTAGTGGTTCACTGACTAATGAATAGATTGCTAAATCTGGGTCAGCTCCCTCACAGGTGCATGAACAAGTGTTTCCACAGATTCAGAGATGTTTTACAGCTTATTTACAATATGTAAGTCTTTTATCCAAAATATGCAAACAATAGTGACCTCTAGGCCTCTTAGGTGTCTTCACTCAATAATCCAGTTTTAGAGTATGTTGATTGATGTGAGTGAGGCAGAAGTAACCAATTTGAGGCACTAGAAGTGAGCGAGGGCCCACAGGTGAAGAGTCTGTTCGCAGCACACAGAAGCTTTTTTTATTACATTCTCAGAACACAATGTAGGAGAGATCAGAAAAAAACTAAGGGCTGCAAATGGCTCTAGGCTTGCAGGCCTTTCTTGTGGTACCCTGACATGTTTTTGGGGGGGTCTGATGTGCTCCAACCACGTTTCCGAGTTGACAACATTGTCATGTAGGCCACCACAAAGGCCTGAAGGAGCCTCAGGACCATACCATGAATGCTAGAATGTGGCCAGGGCCCCATGCAGGCTGATCAGAAGAAACCTGGTAATGCCAGTGGGTTGCAGGGGTGGAAAAAGCCATCTTGGGATGGGCCTCCTGGTGAGGTCCAATTAGAAATGAAGCAGGCCTTACTTAGCCGTTCAGTTGGTCATCCACTCGGGGAAGAGGGTATGAGTCGAACCTGAGAGATATCATTTAGTTTTCCTGAAGTTATTGGAGAACCTTCACAAACTATGTGGGGACCATGACAATGGGGCTGGACCGTAGGCTGTTGGGAGTTCGAATATTGTGTTGGATGACATGAAGTCCATCCAGGTGTGGCGGAGAATACATCCCTGAACTGTTTCAGCACTCTCTAAGTTTAATGGCCTTGTGCAGGTGTGAGTTCTTGGCCCATTAAAATCTCCACTCTGGACGGGGGGCCTCGATCCACCTTTTTCTTCTCAGTTGATGTGGTACACCTGCTGAGACTTTCTCCTGCCTGTTGGGTTGAGGCGGTAGTTTACTGGCCCCACTTTTCTCGCACAGAGTAGGGGCCCTGCCACGTTGCCAGGAACTTACAGGACACTCAATAATGCAGTGGTATGTGGAGGGCTGCTGCTCCCAAATCTCTTTAACCAAGTCGAAAAGTCCTAGAGGCCAGTGAAAGTAAAGCAACTCAAGGGGTGAAAACCCTGTTGAGGCCTGGTGAACTTCCCGAATGGTGAAGAGGATGTAGGGAATCAGCAGGTCCCCTTCCACCCGTCTTGAGCAACCACCTTCTTGAGAATGCACTTCAGGTTTCGTTGAGCATTCCACCAGGTAGTCGGTGTGTGAGTGATAGACCAAGGTGAGGAGGTGCTTAGGCGTAGGCATTTGCAGTGGTCCCCCAAAAGCTGGGAGACAAAGGGGGTGCCCTGATCAGTGAAGATGTCCTTAGGGATCCCCATGTGGTTGCAGAGCAGGCACAACTCCTGGGTGATCGCCTTGGAGGTGGCGTTTTTGACTGGAACCTCCTCCGGGTGCATGTGGTGTAATCCACCACCACGAGGATGTATTCGTGGCCACGGCCGTACTTTTAGCAGTAGCCCAGGCAATGTCGTCCCGATCTGCTCGAAGGGGCATCAAGGATGGGGAGTGGGATGAGAGGGTGCTGGTGATGGCTTCCTTGGAGAGGTGAGCTGACACTCTGGGCAACATCAGCAGAGGTTTTTTACCTCGGGTGTGGGTGTAGTGCCAGTAGATTGCGGCAAGATGTGGGCAGAGTGCTTTCTTGAGCCTGGTTGCCCCCCCAGTGGGTGGTGGTGAGCCAGGTGTATGACTGCATCGAGGCAGGACCTGGGGAGAATGAATGATTCCAGGGAACTTTCCAGAAGATGTTGCACGTGGTAAAGGAGATTGTTTTTCATCAAGGAAAACATCACATTCTCCCAGGCCTCCCCGGAGACAGGATTATTGGCACCATAGTTCTCACCTTCACCAATTGCTTGCCCGCCATCCTCCCACGGGCAAGCAAACAGGGCGACTCTCCTGGTCGGTCCCATGGTTGTGGCTCCATTGTTGTGCCTAGTCCTGGCAGGGGACCCAGGCTGAATATGGGAACTCCCACCCCACAAAGAGTGGCATGAGGAAAATGAGGATGAGGCCCACTGTGAGAGGCCACTGGCGTTCCTTTTCTCCTATCCATACCCGTTTGACTTGGAGTAGGTGGTTGGTGCCCTTGGCCTGGGTTCCTCCATGCATTCTGCATTCAGCGTGCCAGGCTTAATGGGCTGCAGTCAGGCTCTGTTGGCATGGGCTCGCAAACTTACTCCCTCCCTTTTTTCTTTTTTGTTGGCGTCCCTCAGGCAGTCATCATGCCGACATTCTCCACCACTGTGGGGTGCTAGAGGTGATTGAGGGACCACAGGAGAAGGGTCTGTTTGCAGCACCTGTAGGCTGTTGTTGTCGTTTTTTTTCTTCTTTCCCCAACACTTCTACTTACTAATCTAAACACTGAGCCACCATATATAATTGACCACACTCTGTTAAATTGCCTTAATCGAGTCACAAATACTGCTGGCTACGCCAAATGTGAGGCGCTTTGAAAAGCAGTGCAGGCATATAGTATAAAGAGACTACACAATCCCAGTATTTAACAAAATATATTCTATTCAATCAACATGGCATGAGATAAAAGAACATTCCCATGAGTCTTGCTAAATGTTGTATTCAACAATTACTACTAACCAAAAATTTTGTAGACAAAGTCCCACACGAGCAAGGGCACTGTCTGTAGCACTAACCACAAAGCAAACAAATAAATAAATTCAGCACAACACCTATATAAATCAACCACAATAAACAAAGCTACCTCTCTGGGAGAGTAAATATCAGTCTTGTGGTCAAGTATATCAAAAATAATCTAACACCAAACAGGGTGCGGGTGGCAATACATTGCTGATAGAATTCTACAGTCTGAGCTGACTGTGGTCAATTACTACATAGCCTTGACGGCGAAGACAGTTACTCAGTGGCATCAAACCACCATGTGCCTCATAGCTCACTGGATGGCCAAACAACTGAGCAAGGCTGGAAACCTGCTTATGACTCCTGAAGCGATTCACTTCTTATTTGGTTGTGACACCCAACTCAGCTCCTGCGATGACACCGCACGCCAAACAAACCCGCTCCCCGTCAAACCTGCAGCAGTAATAAATAACTTTTGCTCTAGGCCGTGGATAACTCTTAAATGGCCCAAGCTATTTATGTAGTGCAGAGAAATAAAATAAATAAATAAAGCGTGTTGACTCAATAAACCAGTACTGCTCACAGTACATCCCAGATCCACCAGTGGCGACAATACACCATTTCTCTAGCGTCCCTTATCAGCCATACAACAGTAGTCGTGTATTTTTCTCATCTCCATAGGCTGGGTACTGCACTTATACTGTATCTGACTGGCACTTTTTGTTGCAGTGTTTAATTCCAGAGTAGTTTGGACTTAAACTTGTTTGAACTAGTTAGCAATACGTACTCTGACTAAACACAAAGCACTTATGTAAGTCACTCGAATAAGAGCGTCTGCTAAATTCTGTGAATGTATATGCAGATTAGGCCCATCACACCTACGCGCTAAACCCAAAGATGGGAGAAGCCCCATGGGCCACTTGTCATTTCGAGTCAACATGCCTCAAGATATTGAGGAGCACTGGAAGGATGTGCAGGCTGTCCGGGAAGAATTCAAAGTCTATGGCAGCAGAGAGCGTGGAGAAGTAAATGCAGCAGAAACAAGGGTAAAGATATGTCGGGTGTAAATGCGTAAGGAGGTGGGGGCAGAGGAGTGGTTTATGTAGGGAATGTAATAGTGGAGAGGAGGAATTTGGACATGGTCCTTCCCCCATAACTCCATTATAAAAACTTTGCTGAACTCACTTAAATAAAAGGACACACTGTACATTTTACCATGAACAGTTCTACATTACCTAAACAGTGTTTTTGTCAGTCTGTGTATTAATTCACACAAACATATATGTGGTGACCTTTGTTTGCATTGGGCCCCACAGTGGACAGAGTGGATCTGGATTACAGAATCTGGTGTGATGTCTAAAAAACAGGTTTCTGTGAGAATAAGACAACAATATGTAATTTAATTAACTGAGTATTTTCTTGTTTAGTATTTCTCTGTGAAAATGTTGTTTAGTAATATATGTATACAGAATTTAAGACCAGTGTGCTATACTGGGAAATGGGATCACCAACAACGGGGTTGTAAGGCAAGAAACTTCCTTCAACTTCAAATCTATTGTCAATGAAGGTGACTGCCCCATGACAGCCTCTGGGACAGCAATGCAGGAGCTTCCTTGGCAGCAGCAATGTGTTCTGCAAAGCATATTTGGGGTGCTCTCCAGAGCACCAGGTAGTGCTGTCAACATTGGCGGCAGATCTGTGTTGCAATAAAAGACCACTGAAGTGTAGAGTTGATTCCTGTCCAGTTCTGTTTCAATTTAAAATGTATTTTTGTAACACAAGATACAAATGTGTAATTTTTTTATTTGTTCATTGATCATTTTAAAAATAAACATGACTACAACACTTAAAAATCACAATATTCAAAGACAAGAACTTTTACTATAGATTATGACTTATAGCTATTATGTTTACATATTTAATTTACATGGTTATCCAGATTTATCTGATCTGCAATGAAACAATAACCATATAAGTATGGAATACAGTAACTATACTTGAGTAACTCAGGGATTCTAAAATTTTGTGTGACTGTGTTTTCATTGCTGACTGCTGAACTTCTGCACAGTATCTTCCATCCAATACTTTTTAAAGTCAATACAAACTATAATGCTGTGAACAGCAAAATACATAAAACTAGGTAACACTCTTCTTAAACATTTCCTATTAGAAATAGTGTTTAGAAGCCAGAAAGTCATCAAAACTTATAGAGTGAAATAATTTCAATTTGCAAAGATGTGTGTCTTTCTCTCCAAATCATTCTCCTAATTCTATTCCTAATCTCCTGCAGTTTCAGCCCATAAATAATAGGATTGATTAAAGGAGCAAAAACCAGATTTTCAACTGACATTATCAGGGACACAATATGTGGCATATTTCCTTCTAATCTGGTGTTAATCACATCAAAACAGGAAATAACAGAGAAACTGATGAAAATAACAAGGTGTGGGAAGCAGGTCTGTAAAGCTTTTCTTCTGAATTCTTTTGAATTCCTTAAACAGACATCAAGTATTCTAACATATGAGTAGATTATGAAGATCACAGGTGGAAACACAGCAAGAATTAAACCAACAAGTCCATATAAATAGTTAACAGTTGTGTCTTCACAGCTTAATTTAACAATTGAGTAATTATTGCAGTAAATTCTGTTCAATCTAAATCTACACAGCACAAGTCGGCATGTGAGTATTATTGGAATACCAATTTCACAGGAAGGTACAAACCAACAGAAAAATAAAAGTATTTTAACAGTGGAGATGTTTATAAGAGTTGGATATTGTAATGGTTTACATATAGACACATATCTGTCATACGCCATAGCTGATAATAGAGTAAACTCAGCAATTGCATATGTATAAATCCAAAAGGCCTGAAACAGACAGGCTCCATGAGTAATAGCTTGTGTTTCAGACAGAAAATCAATCAATAATTTAGGATAAAAGCCAACTGTTCCAACAAGAGCATTACAAAGTAAAGCAGCAATAAATATATACATAGGCTCATGAAGACATTTGTTCATGTAAATGACAGAAATAACAACAACATTACAGAAAATTATCATTATATAAACAGTGAGAACAATTATAAAATAAACATATCTGTATTTCTCCAACTCCACATGACCTTCCAAATATAAATATGTAATATTAGTAGAAAAATCCATGAAATAAAGCATAAATCTATAAAATCAGGCTAGTTGTGTGATTTATGTATTTAGTCAGGCATTGGTAACTCTATGGACAGGAGTGAACAGTACAGAGATACTGTAGTTGTAGTTGTAAGAGAGGAAGAGCTGGCTTGTGGCAGGGACAATCATTTTGTGTGTATTTATATATTCTCTTTGCCACAGATACATATTCCTTAGTGGTTCACTGACTAATTAGTAGTTTGTTGAATCTGGCTTGACTCTCTTACAGATGCATGAACAAGGTGTTTCAGAATCAGAATCAGAATCAGAATCAGAAATGTGCTGGGTAAATAGATTACTCTATAACTGGACAATACAGAGCTCAGTTGGCCTCTGCTGCTGTGTCAGTGCTTCTGGCCTCCGTGTCAAACTACTACCCTTACAAACAGTAAGTCTTATCTTAGGTCAGGTAAACTCAAGTAAAGTTTAACCTCTTAACCGTACCCCCCCTTTTTTACCAATTTCCGCCTGAAAATACATACCCAAATCTTGAAGCTTTTCACTGAAACACTGCATAAATTAGTGTAATGTTTATGATGTAATGTTCCTGAAAAGCCTTCAAATTTGTACTAGAAGCACTAAAAGGCATTGAAATTAATCTGCAATGCTCCAAATATGCTGAAAACAACAAAAAAAACGGGCGCTCTTTTTCTAATTTTTATTTAAAATTTAAATTTTAGTGCCTACCAAAAATAGAGTTTATGTGTCCCCAGACTTTTTCCTTTAGAAAAGTGTTTCTGCATGTGTCTAAAGTCACCAGAAAAAAAATGGAGTTGATTTCTTTTACTGATTTGAAGTTATTCAAGCTGGAGTAGAGAGTGAACAGGGGGTCCCCCCACTGGTCTATGGGGTGTCCAAGGTCCCCCAACCTCCCAAAATGAAAACAGCTGATTTTACTGCAAAAAAATATGTATATATGTGTATATGTTATATTCTTATAACCCCCACATCTAAAAACGTGTTTATTCACTTTCCTTGACAAAATAATGTCATGTATGATTTTTAGGCCATTTTTTACCATATTTTACATGTTTATTATAAGTCCATAACTAAATTATCTTCTTGGGAAAAAACTCAGTCAGTTTATAACCTCAGACTGTACTTTTATTTTGGTATCGTTTGGAGCTGTTATCTGGTGTAAAACTCTCTCTGCTGCCCGATTTCAGTAGATCGCCGCCGCTACCTCTTCCTTTTGAGCGTTACTAATCACTCTTAAACATCATAAAATATCCTTTCTTTGGTTGGGACATTGTTTAGGGTTCATAGTTAATGTTTTTGATCGTTGTTTTGTGTCTGTGTATCTCCTGCGTGGCGCGCTTCTCTCAGCGCTCTGCGCACTGAATGCGCGCTGCGCTCTCAAAAACCCACCCGTTTCCCTGACCCACCGGCCTTCTCGGTTACGCGTCCAGATATCTCCGCGCCTGATTGGTCCACAGACTTGGTTGACACGTTTTTGGAAAGAGGAAGGGCGGGACTATTAGGGGAAAGTGGCAAAAATGCAGATTTCGAACTGTAAGATATTTTAATAATTTTTTTAATTCGAAGGTTTTTGTTCTGACCTGTCAAAATCCCGGAGTACTCCTTCCACAAAATGGAGGATTATTAACGATCGGATTGATGGAAAAACACAAGTTTGGTCTCGTTTTGAAGCTGAAACCCGGAGGTACGTGGCTGGTCTGTTGTGGCAGACCAGTATTGAGTTTAGAGTGTTTCGGTGAAGGCCTAATTTGGGTTCTGTTTAGTTTTGTCTTGTTTTGTCTTATGGCAGTGCAGGTTAACTGATGGGACCTATATGATCAGTGATACTGTTTAAACAAACTAGTATAGTCATATAAACCTCTACAGATCAAGTCCAGTTTAGATTTCTTTTCTTTCAAGGGAATATTTGATAGTATTTTGCAATGACAAAATTTAGAACTTGGTATAAATTATGAACATTCAATTTCGACTAAACTGAAATGATGCCATTATGTCATTGTGCTGAAATGAATATAAATATTATGTTGTTATTTAAAATTATATTTGCTAACCTATGGATGTGGATTTGTTTGTTTTTTAACATCACAGGTGAGGAAAGTCATTTAATGTTCTCGAATGGAATTAGAGGTTAAAAACACAATTGAGTCTTCAGAAAAGTACGAAAGTTGTATTTCGTTTGTTTTTTTATTATAATAAGTAAGTTAAATAATTATTTGTAATGACAGCCCCAGTCTGGGTTTCAGCCACCAGAAATATGCAGAGTGTTCCACCCTATAAATCAGGGTAACCATTTTGATACAACATAGAAATGTAATTTTTGGCAAGTTTGATTAAACAATAAAAGTTACATTTCTCTAGGAATTTATGATATAATCCATAAAATACATCAGAAGAAGGCATTTTTAAAATAATTTAAGTGTCCTAGTAGACGAATAAAAGCAAATATAGAATCATCTAAAAATTAACCATCTAACTACAGTGTGACGAAGACAAAACAGTCAGACGTGCGCGGATATGATTAAAATGTTTATTGGTATGAGGTGTCTCCACCAACACGCTACTAAGCAATAAACAAAACAAAAGAGGGAAACCAGAAAACACAGAGCAAACAATCCAATAGGGGCTAAGCAGAGACATCAGTGTAAAGACAGGCAATAAGGTCGGAACCGGAAAAACACAGCAAGCAATATACGAAGGGCTAGGCCAAAGGGCAAGAGTCGAAAAACGAATATGGGTCATAATGGGAAATAACAATCATAATCAGAATAACGCTCGGTATGACACAGGGAAAAGGCTCAATACCTCGCAGTGAAGCAAACAACAAACAGAGTAAATATAGTCCCACTGATAATCAAAACTCAATGCCTGCTGGGAAATAGAGTTCATAGATGAATGCAGCGAGTTCGGTTCAGCAGCGTTGGCACCCGGCATGATATACAGGTGAAGAATACATTTTTACAACTAAATTTTGACAATACATCTTGGTAAAACAACAAAAGTTTATCTTAGCAGCAATTTTTAATATAATTACTAAAACACATCATGTGTAGACATTTGCCAACTAATATAAGAGTGTCGAAGTGAAACTTAAAATTAATATGTCCAAATATATGGGTTTTAAGGTAGATATTTCAGTAAAATGGGCTTTTAAAGTAGATTTCTCAGTAAAATTTAGGCTCTCACAGACCTGTTGGTTTTTCTTTAAGAAGCCCTCCTATTCTGCACACATTACCTGTATTAATAACACCTGTTTGAACTCGTTACCTGTATAAAAGACACCTCTCCACACACTCAAGCAATCACACTCCAACCTCTCCACAAATTGTAGATCTGCACAAGGCTAGGACAGGCTACAGGACAATAAGCAAGCAGCTCGGTGAGAAGGCAACAACTTTCGGCACAATTATTAGAAAATAGAAGAAACTCAAGACGACCGTCAGTCTTCCTCGGTGTGGGGCTCCATGGCCTGAAGAGAGCTGGGACCACAATTTCAAAGATCACCGTTAGTAACACACTACGCTGTCCCCCTGCTCACACCAGCACATGTCCAAGCCCATTTGAGGTTTACCAGTGACCATCTGGATGATCCAGAAGAGGCGTGGGAGAAGGTCATGTGGTCAGATGAGACCAAAATAGAGCTTCTTGGTATTAAATCCACTCGCCGTGTTTGGAGGAAGAAGAAGGATGAGAACAAACCCAAGAACACCGTCCCAACCCTGAAGCATGGGGGTGGACACATGATATTTCGGGGGTGCTTTTCTGCAAAGGGGACAGGATGACTGCATCGTATTGAAGGGAGGATGGATGGGGTCACGTATCGTGAGATTTTGGCCAAAAATCTCCTTCCCTCAGTAAGAGTATTGAAGATGGGTCATGGCGGGGTCTTCCAGCATGACAATGAAAAACACACAGTCAGGGCAGCTAAGGAGCGGCTCCAGTCTCCAGACCTGAACCCAGTAGAAAATCTCTGGAGGGAGCTGAAACTCAATGTTGCCTAGCGACAGCCCCGAAACCTGAAAGATTGGGAGAAGATCTGTATGGAGGAGTGGCCCAAACTCCCTGCTGCAGTGCAAACTTGATCAAGAAGGTTTCTGTACCAAATATTACGTTTAGTTTTTCTGCTGCATTAAATACTTAGTTCATGTAATAGAATGCAAATTAATTATTTAAAAATCATACAATGTGATTTTCTGGATCTTTTTTTTATTCTGTCTCTCACAGTTAAAAAATACAGACCTCTCTATTTTTTGTAGGTCGAAGAAAAAAATAAATAAATCGTCAGTGTAACAAAAACTTATTTCCCCTACTATAGCTTGGAACTCCTTTGTAATATAGGTGGGGCCTGTCCATAAAAAAAATCATATATCAGGTTAGTCTGTATAACCTAATAGAACTCACCTCAGTGTTTTTGTGTATTCAGGCATCATTAACTTCATGTGTGAGAGTAAAAAGAATGAATAAGAAGATGTACAGTTTGATTGTTTTTATTTATATCTTTTATTTTAACAAGACACTTAGTTCTCAGTGGGTTACTGACTGATTTCAGAACATGATGAATAGAATGGCTGTAAGCTGACTTTCTTGGAGTAGCATTGTTCTTGCTCCTGTAATGTTTTGCAATTTGGTGTCTTGCTGTAATGCTGGAGGAGGCAGGAGAGACGATGCACGCGCAGAACCGGGAACAGGACAAAACATGAGGCAACAGACCAGGAACACGGAAACCAAAGACAGGAACAGGAACAAAGACGGGAACAAAGAAAGAGAACAGGGCGGATGGGCGGGAACAACAAGGCCTGCCTTTACAGGAGCGGTACGGGCGCAAAGCGGGGCTGGAGAAAGGCGCCACGATGAAGTGAGCGTGTAGCTGCGGCTCAGTGCAGGCGGGCGCCCGCAAAATCTGCTTCCGGCTGCAGCGTTCGCTACGCCGCTTAGCCTGGTTCACCGAGACGGCTGCATACCCGGCCACCATCTCAGCTGCGAGCAGAGCGGGGTTATCCACCTTCAGCAGCGTGCAGCGCTCCCATGCATGAAGGAAATCCTCATCCGCTGCATCCATTGTATGGGGTCCGACATTCTGTAATGCTGGAGGAGGC
This sequence comes from Megaleporinus macrocephalus, assembly GCA_021613375.1. Taxonomy (NCBI): domain Eukaryota; kingdom Metazoa; phylum Chordata; class Actinopteri; order Characiformes; family Anostomidae; genus Megaleporinus; species Megaleporinus macrocephalus. Next base: position 56,592,184 of record CM038703.1, on the reverse strand, counting down.
AGGAGAGGCGGATGCACGCGCAGGTGAGGTTTACGGGATTTAATGAAGTCCATGATAAGAGATAACAAACAGAACACACAGCAAAACACAGGAGACGATACACCACAACGTTCACAATCACAATGTCGGGCAAGGGCATGGGGCAATCAGGAAGGCTAAATACAGATGATGACGAGAGGCAACGGAAACAGAGTGGTGAACAGAACGCGACCACAGGTGGAGGGCGAGGCATGGAACACATGACAAAAGGTAAACAAAGACCACGTGGACTAGCAGGCGTGACACTTGCTGCTGTTTTGGAACATTCTGAATTATATTTTACTAACATCTTATGAACAAGAGATGACTTATAGTCCTGGTCTTTTCAAGCTCTTTATTAGCTTCTATAAGTGTTAACAATTAGCTGTTGTACTAAAGGCAACAGCTTTTTAACGCAGAGACTCAGTTGCCAAGACGAGGGTGTGCAGCTGCAGGGGTGCATCGTAAATTGAGACCTTCAAGAGGGAGTTTACCTGTGAGAGTCCATCTGTCAGATTCTACTAAGGATTGGATCTAACTACAGGATTCCATTAAGGATAGGTTATATCTAACAGAGTATGTCTAGCAGGGAGTCTACCTGTGGAAGTTCATCAAGTCTACTCATCGAGTCTACCTGCATGATTCCAACAGGGATGGAGTTTGTCTGTCCGAGTCTATCAGCGAGAGAGACTTCCTGTGGGACTCCATCTGTCAAAGTCAATTAAGGAAGGAGTCTACCTGCAGTAGTCAATTAGAATGCCATCCAACAAGGATAGACCCCAACTGTCTGATTCCACCAAGGATTAATTTTTTTTAAAAAAGGAGTCTACATGCAAGTGTCTATCAAAGGAGGAGTCTGCTTGCAGAAGTCCATCAAGCAGGGAGTCTATTTGCATATATACATTAAGGAGGGTGTCTACTTTTAGGAGTCTGTCCAGGAAGGAGTCTATCTGCAGTCTTCCTGTCCAAGTCTGTCTACCTACCTGCAAGTGTCTGTTAACTAGGGAGTCTACCTGCAGAAGTCTATTAAGCTGGAAGTCTATTTGCAGGTGTACATCAAAGAGGAAGTCTACCTGTGAGAGTGTCAGAATCTATCAGGGAGGTAGTTTATGTGTAGTATTCCATCAAGCATGGACTCTACCTTGCAGAGTCCAACAAGGATGGTGTCTACCTGTTATTAAAGAAGAAGTCCATCAAGGAGGAAGTCTATCTGCAGATGTACATCAAGGATGGGGTCTACCTGTGGGATTCCATTAAGGATGGAATTCCACAGGTAGGGAGTTTTCTTGCAGGAGTCCATTAAGTTTGTTGTCTACCTATAGGGGGTCCATGAAAGAATGAGATTTTCTGTGGAAGATCATCAAGAATGGAGTCCTTCAAGGAGGGAGTTCATAATGGAGGAAGTCTATCTGTCAGAGTCTATCAAGGAGGGAGTCTACCTCTGGGACTCCATCAAGGATGGACTTTACCTCTCAGAGTCCATTAAGGATGTTATGTCTACCTGTGGAAGTTGAAATAGGAAAGAGTTTTCCTTTGGGAAACGATCAAGAATTGAGTCCTTCAAGGAGGGAGTCCATCAAGGAGAAAGTCTACCTGTGGAAGTCCATCAAGGAAGACGTCTGCCTGCATGACTCCATCAAAGACGGAGGTTATCAGTAAGGAAAGGACTACCTGTTGGACTCCATTAAGAATGTATTCCATCTATCAGAGTTAATTAAGGAGGGAGTCTACCTGCAGTAGCCCATTAATGATGAAGTTCTTCAAACAGAGATTCTATATGTCAGAGTCCATCAAGGTGGGAGTCTCTGTGGGAGTCCATGAGGGAGGGAGTCCATCTATCAAATTCCACCAAGGATTGTGTCTAACTGCTGGATATCATCAAAGGTAAGAGTCCATCAAGGATAGAGTTCATCCCTCAGTCAATTAAGAAGGGAATCTATTTGTAGGGGTCTAAATATCATATGCATGGTAAAATAGGTTGTAAACACAATAAAATTCACATTTCACAAATCTTTCATCAGCATAAAATAATAATGAGGTACACATAAATTACCAAACATGATAATTATCATTATAATTTCTTGTCCCGTGTTATGCATAGAGTTGAAGGAGTTAAAGGGTTAACCATGCAACACCAGTTTTATGGAGTTTTGTGCAAACAGTAAGCAAATAGCAGTGATATAAAGTCAATGTTTTGTATGTGTAGTTGAGCCAACAGTTATTTTCTTGGTCTGCAGTTAGCAAAAGATTGTGCTACTTTCCTGTATGCTGTTTCATCCCTGAGCTTACAGTTCTTGTGCTGGATGCACGTTTGCCAATTCTTACTAGGGTCTGTGTGTTAAAAAAGTCAGCACCCTATTAATTAGGGAGGGTGTCGGTCCAAGTATTATGTTAAACTAGTAAACTAACAGTATATCCTTATAAATTCACTTTAATGTAGTTGTAGAACAAAATATGTAAACTAGTTGTAAAGTCAAAGCTTACTACTCCTAACACAAAGTTTACATTTATAAATTAAAAAGTGGCCAATTTATTCCCCAAAAGTATTTAAATAGTACAATTACAAGTTTCTGCTGATACACTGACATTAATATACTTACTACATAAAGTATACCCAGAAAATATACTTCAATTTTACATTGTAAGGGTAGTATGTATGATAGGATTCAGCTTTGTTGTAGCTTTGTTCAAGAGTTTGGCAGTTTAGGAATTTACTGCTGTTTTTGTTCTTTTTGAATGAAATAGTTAAGGAAGGTGAGGTGGTGAAGTCAGTCTTGAATAGGGTACATGTCTTTGAATGTTTTTGTTTCCTGCCAGAGCTACAATCATGTTTTATGCAACGTGCAATGTCTATTTGGCACCAGTAGCACTGTGATGGGCGATGATTATTCCATTGTTGGCCTATGCTGCTGAGTAGGTACCTCTGGCCTGCATGCCTCTTCCTGAAGTATCTGAGCGTCCAAACAGCTACTCTCAAACATCTTTATCATCAGATAATTATTCAATCAGCCCACAATTTCTAAGTGTAACTAGACTATAGATTTTATCTACTCTATGACATGACAAGCTGGAGGAGAACTGTAACTAATCCTAAGAACCCGATGAATTTGAGTTTTGTAACAGCTTCAAAGCTTGACATACCACTTAAATGTGTGGCACATCAATTAGAAGCACCGGTCCTTTTTAATTTTTAATTTGGTTTGCTATTATTGGGCTTAATAATAATAATAATAATCTTCATGGAGAAATCCCCCTCCCTCAATCATCCTTCCCCGCTCCCCAATCCTCTTGGTCTCTGCCTCAATCATCCCTCAAATTGGACTTCCCTCACTTTTCTTTGCACCATCCCACCATTTGTTTTTTCAGGTCTCCTTACTGTCATGCCTCCTCATCTGCTCCCAGTTGGTTTTACTGATCCTGCATTCATTCTTTCCTTTGCTTCTGCTGCTCATTGGTGCCACTACTTGCAATTTTTTGGCCAATTATCAATCTCTCCTCTTCTTTTGGATCTTCTGTAAGCAGCCTCATACCAATTTTTGCCATGTGACTGTGGACCATGTCATTGCTTTGTTTGCTGATCATGGTGCTTGGCTGCCAAGGTCAACATTGGCTCTTCTTTAAAATTCTGATATCTGGCATTGAAATTTTTGCTTGAGGTGCTAAAAATAGACAGTGAACTCACATCACTACAGTTCTAATTCCGTACTTTGGTATTGATTATTGTTTCATCGCACTAACAATAAAAGGCCACTGAAGGGTGTTATATACATGCAGTGTACTTTTAAAATTGCATTTTAAATGTGGGAATTTTTCAATTTGTTCATAAATATTTTTCAATTTTACAACACCCAGAATTCACATTATCCAAATGGAAGGGAGGGTGCAATGGGTTTAAAACTGAAGCAGTACTGTATCTTTTTTATTGATAGATTCTTCCGTTATAAACTAATTAGGCCACTCTAATGTTTACATTATTCATTTACATGGATGCCTGCATGTTAAAACATCATCCATCCATTATCTGCTGCATAATCCTGCTAGTCTGGGTCACGTGGGGGCTGGAGCCAATCCCAGCGTCAACAGACGAAGGCAGGGTACACCATGGACAGTTTGCCAGTCCATCGCACGGCTTTTGAAACATTAAGTTTGTATATTTTATCTGATCCACTGCGAAATCATAACCACACAAATATGGAACACAATAACTGTACTTGAGTAGCCCAGGGATTCTGAAATTTATGTGATTTTTTTTGTGTTTTATTTACTGTACTAATGCACTTCTGCACAGGATCCTCCATCCAATACTTTTAAAAATAGAATACAAGCTATTATGCTGTGAACAATAAATATGTATAACATACTAATCTTTACACTCATTTTAAACATGTCTATTAATAATTGTGTTTGGAAACCAGAAAGGAAAAATAACATACATTGTAAGTATTTATATCAATTTGTAAAGATATGTGTCTTTCTTTTCCAAATCATTTTTCTAATCCTATTCCGTATCTCCTGCAGTTTCAATCCATAAATAATAGGATTGATTAAAGGAGCAAACACTAGATTTTCAACTGACATTATCATGGACACAATATGAGACATATTTCCTTCTACTCTGGTGTTAATCACATCAAAACAACAAATAACAGAGAAACTTATACAAATGACAAGGTGTGGAAAGCAGGTCTGAAGAGCTTTTTTTCTGAAATCTTTAGAATTCCTTAAACAGACATCAAGTATTCTAACATATGAATAGATTATAAAGATCATTGGTGGAAATACAGAAATAGTTAAAGCAAACAGTCCGTATAAATAGTTAACAGTTGTGTCTCCACAGGCTAATTTAACAATTGAGTAATTATTGCAGTAAATTCTGTTTAATCTAAATCTACACAGCTGAAGTTGACAGGTTAGTATTATTGGTATGCCAATTTCACAGGAAGGTACAAACCAACATAGAAATAAGAGTTTTTTAACAGTGGACATTTTTATAATAGTTGGATATTGTAATGGTTTACATATAGACACATATCTGTCATATGCCATAGCTGATAACATAAGTGATCTGAAATGCCATATGTGTAAATCAAAAAGGCCTGAAACAGACAGGCTCCATGAGTAATAATTTGTGTTTCAGAGAGAAATCAATCAGTAATTTAGGATATAAAGGCAGCTGTTCCAAAGAGAGATTAAAAGTAAAGCAGCAATGAATATGTACATGGGCTCATGAGACATTTGTTTTGTAAATGACAGAAATAACAACAACATTACAGAAAATAATCAGTATATAAACAAAGAGAGTGATTACAAAATAAACATATCTATATTTCTCCAACTCCACATGACCTTCAAAATAAAATATGTACATTAGTAGAATAATCCATGAAATAATCATAAATCTATAAAATCAGGTAGTTGCTCACACAAGTGTTTATTATTTAATCAGGCATCGTTAACTCTACAGACAGGAGTGAACAGTACAGAGATACTGTAGCTGTAAGAGAGCTGAGCCGGGTTGTGGCAGGGAAAATAACTTTGTGTGTATTTATATATTCTATTCACAACAGATACATATTCCTCAGTGGTTCACTGACTAATTAATAGACTGCTAAATCTGTCCTGTCTCTCTTACAGGTGCATGAACAAGGTGTTTCCACAGATTTAAAGACTTTTTACCGCCTTTGTTTAAAATATGCAACAGAATGTTTATAGTGAATATGCCATGATTTGTTTCAAAAATTCACAAATTTCTTGTTATTTACTGTTATTTCCTTTCAGAGCAGCTTTGAATGACAATTTCTTGAAGTTAGTTAAGGTGATTTAGTGACCTGTAGTCTTAGTCTTGATGAGGTACGATTTCACCAAATATTCCAGTTTTCAGATTATTTTGGCTGTGGGAGTAACCTACCAACTTATCAGTCCTGAAAGAAAAATATCATCTGGAACATCATTTGATGGATGTTTGGAGGCAGAGCCGAAGTTACTAAATTAGGCTGCAACAAGCCTTTGCTATCGCCTAAACCAGAAATTCAACAGAAGCTAGATGCTGTTGAGATTCTGTTGGTTAACAGAATGGTTGACATTATCAGTAAATTCAGTCCCGGACGGCTGTGAAAACAGAGATAACTTTGGAACCTTTTAGGAATAATATTGTTGTCTATGGTGAAACCATTGCAAACTTTGCAAACTCAAGCTAAACATTCTCCAAGCTATGTTTGACATGCTAACTACCCAGGTTGACTCCCTTTCCAAGATTGGTTGGTTGGTTTGCCTGAAGGTTCACAGAGGTTCCATTGCATCCTATACGCAAGATGGGAAAGTCCCTCGGTCACTTGTCTTTTAAGTTAACTTGTCTTAAGTTCATGATGGCCTCCCACTATCCTGTACGCACAGAAGATTTTGAGGAGGAGCAGGAGAAGGATGTTGCTGGATTGCAGAATCTGGGTGTCTGAGAAACAGGTTTCTGTGAGAATAAGAGCACAACAATCTCTAAACCAGCCGTCGATTATAATCCTAATTCTCAGATCATCAAGTTTGCTAGCATCAGTCATAGCCTATAGCCTAGCATGTAGCTCAGCTCTCCTGCCATACTTCTGTCTTGAACCTGTCAGCTGCACTGCTCGCCCAAGGCTGGTGCTGCTGAGTTTTGCTGGTTGGCGTCAGTCCAAGTCCATGTGTAGAAGAACGTGGAAGTCAGAAAGTGAGTTTGTGGTGATCTTTACCGAAATCCAGAAGTGACTCTCTACTGCACTGGTGCGAGGACAAACAGTAGTTAAAGAAAATATTAAGAGGTGTTGGTGTTGGGAGGACGATGTGAACTCCATACCGGGGAGTAGCATGTTCATAAGTTATTGTTTACTTTAGTGAAGTGAGTACTTGGTTGTTTCATACTTCTTTTAACTAGTTATCATTTAAGATCAGTGTTAGAAGGCCCGCTACGCTGCAACCGGCCACTAGAGGGCTGCAGTGACGGGTCGCTCAGACTAAAGAAAACTCCATCTCCCAGCAACCCCCGGGCCAATCAGGCCTCACGAGGGCCACCTGTGCCCAGCCTATTTAGGTTGAACGCCGAGCATACCTTTGCGTCCGGTAAACGGTAAAGCAGACAAATCTCAGTGGGGTTTCTGGTATGTTGTAACACCAGTCTGTGCGAGGTACTCAGTGGGGTTTCTGGTATTTTGTAACACCAGTCTGCGCGAGGTACCCAGTGGGGTTTCTGGTATTGTGTAGCGCCAGTCTGCGCGAGGTACCCAGTGGGGTTTCTGGTATTGTGTAGCGCCAGTCTGCGCGAGGTACCAGTGGGGTTTCTGGTATTTTGTAGCGCCAGTCTGCGCGAGGTACCCAGTGGGGTTTCTGGTATGTTGTAACACCAGTCTGCGCGAGGTACCCAGTGGGGTTTCTGGTATTGTGTAGCACCAGTCTGCGCGAGGTACCCAGTGGGGCTTCTGGTATGTTGTAACACCAGTCTGCGCGAGGTACCCAGTGGGGTTTCTGGTATTGTGTAGCGCCAGTCTGCGCGAGGTACCCAGTGGGGTTTCTGGTATTGTGTAGCGCCAGTCTGCGCGAGGTACCCAGTGGGGCTTCTGGTATGTTGTAACACCAGTCTGCGCGAGGTACCCAGTGGGGTTTCTGGTATTGTGTAGCGCCAGTCTGCGCGAGGTACCCAGTGGGGTTTCTGGTATTTTGTAACACCAGTCTGCGCGAGGTACCCAGTGGGGTTTCTGGTATTGTGTAGCACCAGTCTGCGCGAGGTACCCAGTGGGGCTTCTGGTATGTTGTAACACCAGTCTGCGCGAGGTACCCAGTGGGGTTTCTGGTATTGTGTAGCGCCAGTCTGCGCGAGGTACCCAGTGGGGTTTCTGGTATTGTGTAGCGCCAGTCTGCGCGAGGTACCCAGTGGGGTTCTGGTATGTTGTAACACCAGTCTGCGCGAGGTACCCAGTGGGGTTTCTGGTATTGTAGCGCCAGTCTGCGCGAGGTACCCAGTGGGGTTTCTGGTATTTTGTAGCGCCAGTCTGCGCGAGGTACCCAGTGGGGTTTCTGGTATTGTAGTGCCAGTCTGCGCGAGGTACCCAGTGGGGTTTCTGGTATTGTGTAGCGCCAGTCTGCGCGAGGTACCAGTGGGGTTTCTGGTATTGTGTAGCGCCAGTCTGCGCGAGGTACTCAGTGGGGTTTCTGGTATTTTGTAGCGCCAGTCTGCGCGAGGTACCCAGTGGGGTTTCTGGTATTTTGTAACACCAGTCTGCGCGAGGTACCCAGTGGGGTTTCTGGTATTGTGTAGCGCCAGTCTGCGCGAGGTACCCAGTGGGGTTTCTGGTATTGTGTAGCGCCAGTCTGCGCGAGGTACCCAGTGGGGTTTCTGGTATTTTGTAACGCCAGTCTGCGCGAGGTACCCAGTGGGGTTTCTGGTATTGTGTAGCGCCAGTCTGCGCGAGGTACCCAGTGGGGTTTCTGGTATTTTAACGCCAGTCTGCGCGAGGTACCCAGTGGGGTTTCTGGTATTTGTAGCGCCAGTCTGCGCGAGGTACCCAGTGGGGTTTCTGGTATTGTGTAGCGCCAGTCTGCGCGAGGTACCAGTGGGGTTTCTGGTATTGTGTAGCGCCAGTCTGCGCGAGGTACCCAGTGGGGTTTCTGGTATTTTGTAGTGCCAGTCTGCGCGAGGTACCCAGTGGGGTTTCTGGTATTGTGTAACACCAGTCTGCGCGAGGTACCCAGTGGGGTTTCTGGTATTTTGTAGCGCCAGTCTGCGCGAGGTACCCAGTGGGGTTTCTGGTATTGTGTAGCGCCAGTCTGCGCGAGGTACTCAGTGGGGTTTCTGGTATTTTGTAGCGCCAGTCTGCGCGAGGTACCCAGTGGGGTTTCTGGTATGTTGTAACACCAGTCTGCGCGAGGTACCCAGTGGGGTTTCTGGTATTGTGTAGCGCCAGTCTGCGCGAGGTACCCAGTGGGGTTTCTGGTATTGTAGCGCCAGTCTGCGCGAGGTACCCAGTGGGGTTTCTGGTATTTTGTAACGCCAGTCTGCGCGAGGTACCCAGTGGGGTTTCTGGTATTGTGTAGCACCAGTCTGCGCGAGGTACCCAGTGGGGTTTCTGGTATTGTGTAGCGCCAGTCTGCGCGAGGTACCCAGTGGGGTTTCTGGTATTTGTAACGCCAGTCTGCGCGAGGTACCCAGTGGGGTTTCTGGTATTGTGTAGCGCCAGTCTGCGCGAGGTACCCAGTGGGGTTTCTGGTATTGTGTAGCGCCAGTCTGCGCGAGGTACCCAGTGGGGTTTCTGGTATTGTGTAGCGCCAGTCTGCGCGAGGTACCCAGTGGGGCTTTTGTGTCCTCGGAACGCTAAAAGTTTCGAGGTTTTTGGTGCTCCAGTTTGTGCTGGCGTGAGGTAGTCGTCTAGGTTGGTGTTCCGAGACTCCCGACCACACTAGTTTTGCCTCCTCTAGCACGTTAACACACGCGGCACTTTAATTATCTTTCTCGTTTCTCCCCTCTCCTTTGTTTGAGCCCGATGCGAGCGGCACTTTATTTTGAGGGAGAAATTTCAGCAGAGCTGCCGCAGCGCTTTGATGGTCACCGCCCCTCGTTCACTGCGACCCCGGTTTGAATCCCGTGGTCGCGGATCAAAATGTTTTTGTTTTCGCGGCTATTAAGCACCCGAGTTCACAAGCGCCCTTCTCCCTTATTTTTTTTCAAATCTTTCCTCTGTTGTTTCACCCCTCATACATATTCATTCATTCATTCATTCACTCATTCATTCATTCTTCCACCCTCTCTCATTTAAACCTTTCTCCCCCCTGCTCCTCCACTGCGTCCTTAGCTCAGCCGTTTAAACTACGGTTCCCGTACCCTGTCCCGGTTCAAATCCCACCACGCTCAACAAGATATTTAGTTAGATATGTAGTCTCCCCGCATTTGGGTCCTGTTTGGTCCCCAGCGTAACAATCAGCTTGCCAGACCCAGAGAGGGCAAGACGTAAGGTCACCCCCAACAGCGCTGTGAGGCAAGTGTCTGGCCACTTCCTTTATCTTCAGATCTACAGTTCACAGGCACCCTCTGGAAGGCTGGATGATACTGCCAATGCAGGTGGCTATTCTGTGACATCCTATGAGGCACCAATGTAGGAGATCAGTCTTACAAGATTGATCTGCGTCATACAAGATATTATGTTTAATTTAAAAGGAAAAATCCTAAACTGAAGGCTGCTTGTACCAGAGCTGCCATGCCTCAATCAGCTCCTAGTCCGAGGACATTTCCAGCATGCAGTACATTACTAATACATTACTGGTGACAGAGTCCTGAACCAATCATCAATGTTACTTATCCCAGTCCCTTTTAAAGACCTCTTATTATTTACTTATCTTATTATTTACTTTCCATTTATTATTAATATTGTGTATACTGCATTGTTTATTGTGTATATTGTATATACTGTACTGTTTATTTATCTATTTTTGTACTAAGTGTGCCTTGCTATCCATTTGCTGCTATAACACTATGAATTTCCCCACTGTGGGACAAATAAAAGATTATTTTATCTTATCTTATTTGTCACTGTATTAGATTTACCCCTGTTACTGGCTGTCTAATATTAGAAATCAGGAAAGAGGAATTGTAGTTTTAATACACCCAGACCTGCATCTAAAAGAAATCTAAGCATTCTATACAATGGTGGCATGGTAGAAATGAGGATGAACTAAAGATGAAACTAAAGAAGGAGTATTCAGGACACTTTCCCAGTGGACCTACTCTTCCAATCCAAACTTCCTCCAATACTGGATTGACTGGTTTGCGACTCTTTCAAGCCCATTTCTACTTTTATACATATTGTGTACATTGTGGTTTCATGGTTGTTTGTATTGTCTGTGTTGAGGGCTGGGGCTTATTGATTGTACAAATCACATTTACTGTCAAGAACACTGAAAAAAGGTAAAGCATTGCTTCTTGTAATCTTTCAATATTAAGGCAAGACTAGTTCGTTCCCTGGGTTTTATATACTCCTAGTGGGAAAGGAGTCCTGCAAGGCATTATATTTTTGGTGGCCCATACTGGGCTCCGACCTGCGACACTGGCATTATCAGCACCATCGACCAAATACCCATCCAAAAAATAGCCTGTGGGGGTCTGAGTGGGAATTGATTTTATATTCACTACTGTGGAATAAACACTGAGACTCACTTGGATGCCCACTCCATGCCTTGAATACTGGAGGTCTTGGAGTCTTTACATGGAGCTCACATTTTCAGTACATCAGACCTGAAAAGTGGACACTGGCAAGTTGGTCTTGAAGAAGCATGCATAGCAAAAACTGATTTTGTTACCTGCTGAGGAATATATGAATTTATGCGCCTTCCATTCATGTGTCCAGCAACCTTTCAGCTTTTGATGGAGAATGTGTTGCAAGATCTGCTTAGGAAGTGCACTGTGTTGTCTACATAGGTGACATTGTGATCTATTCTCCAGATGTGGAATAACATCTTTCCCAGCTCAGTGCTGTCTTCTCAAGCAGGCAGGACTCACCCTTAACCTCAAAAAGGACAACCTCATGCAACACTCATTGAAACTTTTAGGACATGTAGTGTCGAGTAAAGGCATTCAGATAGATCCAGACAAAATTCAGGCCATCCAGGGCTATCCTGAGCCAAAAACCATCAAAGAATATCAGAGGTTTGTAGGCATGGTTCGATAGTATCATCAGTTTATTCCCCAGTTTTCCGAGCAAGCTGCACCTCTTCATCAATTGAAGAAGATGTATGTAAGAGATGTGTGTAGTTGGAACAGTGCATGTTATAATGCCTTTGAGGACATTAAGAAAGCCCTTCAATCATCTCCAATCCAATCTGACCCTGATTTTTCGAAACCATTAATGGCTCATAGTGATGCCAATGAAAATGGGGTAGAAGCTGTCTTCACACAGAAGGCACATGATCAGAAGCTAATTATTGCTTATGCCTCTAGGTTGCTTAGCCCCATAGAACATGCATATTCTGGATCTGGGAATGAGTGCTTAGTTTGGGCGATTGAAAAGTGGAGATGTTACCTGGAAGGAGATCAGTGTCATCACTAATCACGTTCTTCTTACTTGGGTTTTTAATCAGCCGAGGCAATCTTCATGACTGACCAGGTGGGCTATTAAATTACAGGGATTCAACTTTACACTTTACAAAGATCTTTACAAAGATCAGTGTAATATAGTCTCCCTCCTACAGTACCTTTTTGCTGTCTGGTGATCTTCTGTGCGACCGACCCAATTCCTGGTGCCCTGGGAGGAGATCACCACTAGTCAGCAGACAGACCCTGAGATACAGTAATTTATCTACGAAGCCCAGAGAGAGTAAAATCCACCCAACTGAATTCATTATGTGCTCCGAAATGGCTTTCTTTTTCAGAGGGACCAACTGGTTATCCCCTCAAGTCT